>JAEIFR010000105.1:0-40151 GCA_018904105.1 Zaprionus tsacasi | reverse complement strand
TAGATATTTTTGCTCAGGATCACTAGCCGAGTCGATTGAGCCATGTCCGTCTGTCTGTCCGTCTGTCCGTCTGTATGATGGAACAGATCTCAGCTATTAAAAAAGCTAGAGACACCAAATTTGGTATGGAAGTTCCTATATATAAAAAGGCAGATAAAGTTTATTTCAAATGTTTGATGCCACGCCCACCGCCCCCGCAAATCGGTAATTTACGATTATTAAGCAAAGTATTAAACTTATGGTATTTATAATGCTAAGGCTGCAAACATAGTGCGCGCTGAGACGAAGACCTTCCCGTTGCACTCCGTCAGAGCCTTATACGACTCCTCGTCGACCAACATCGCGAGGTAAGTCGTAGTGCCGTTGAGGGTATGCTGGACCACCCGCCACTGTTTGGTCGAGAACAAATCCTCGTTTTGGATATCAAGGTATCGCAAGATATCGGCGGGTGTGAGTCCAGCACTACTGGGAAAGTATCCTCTAATGAGGTGAGCTTTGGGGAACTCGGACTTCTCCAGTAGTTTAATGTCAAGGGAGCTGATGGACTTGATGTGTCCAACGGCTCCCCTGACCCAATCGGCAGTGCGGCTATCCTCGCACACCAGGAGCAGCCATTCATTTCGAGGTATGCAACCGTCGAAACCCGGACTGGCACCCGATGTGGGATGAAGCAGCAGAGCCTTGGCAATGCTAGCTTTCACCGTGGCCACTTGCTCCGGTGAAAGTGGGTTCTTTGAGTCAGCCGAAGTGAAGCCCAGTTTCACGCTGCTCGACACCTGGCTGAAAGGTGGCTTTGTGGACTCCACATGAGTCTTTTTGGGCTTCTTTGGAGACCCTTGAGGTTCGAAGACGGTATCGTCAGCGCGCGTCCGTTTGGCCTTGGTTTCAACGGGGGACGCGGTGGCGATAACTAGAGCTTCTGCTCTGCTCGAACCCTTTGCGAGTGCGGCTTTGAAAAGCCTCTTCTCACGGGTCTTCATTTTCACGAAGGCGTTCTCAGAGTCCAGTCGCAGCCTCTGTATCTGAGAGCCTGCTTCCGTGAGACCTGACCTCTGCGAGGCCACGGAAGCGTCGTCAGCGAGGCTGATCAGGTCAGCGTCAGCTTCAGCGTCATAGGACATCACCTCGACGAGCTGCTGCCGGCCTGAGCAGCTATTGGACGAGAAATCAGCACTGGCGAACTCGTCGTCCAAGGGAGTCCGTGGCCTGTCCGGGTCTCCTAAAGTACCAGGGCCAAGACCCGTGGTATTGGGGGTGGAAGCCAGCAGCCCACTGGCTGCAGTGCTGTTGTTGGGTTCGGCCGTTAAGGCCTCGCCCTGGGTTGATGCTGTCGAAGTCGCATCCGACTTATCTTTTGTAAAATTTATATCCATAGTTTGGACCCACGAGTAGGAGGGAAGGGAAGGTCGCCCACGGCATAGCCCGCGTGCCGTGGGAAGTCTAGATGAAACTGGAGGGTGACAGGTATCCAGAGTCCGCATACTAACGACCGGGCTACCCCCCGGCCATTCATCCCTTGGCGTATGCTGTTCCGTCTTGGATTGGAGTGATTTATAAAATCACAATCTTCGCCCGACTACAATTAGTCAGCACCCCTAGCAGAGACATGACCATGCTAGGGGCCTGCTTCCAGCCGCCCTCACGTGGAGAGTATAGCCGCACTTCCGACAGTAGAAGCAAGGACGGCACGTAGCTCAGCGAAAGCAAGGGTTCCATGTGATTCCCCTTACTGTCTCTGACGGCTGACTGCCCAAAAGACCCCATAAAGTATAGATATTTTTGCTCAGGATCACTAGCCGAGTCGATTGAGCCATGTCCGTCTGTCTGTCCGTCTGTCCGTCTGTATGATGGAACAGATCTCAGCTATTAAAAAAGCTAGAGACACCAAATTTGGTATGGAAGTTCCTATATATAAAAGGCAGATAAAGTTTATTTCAAATGTTTGATGCCACGCCCACCGCCCCCGCAAATCGGTAATTTACGATTATTAAGCAAAGTATTAAACTTATGGTATTTATAATGCTAAGGCTGCAAACATAGTGCGCGCTGAGACGAAGACGAAGATGAAGACGAAGCTGAAGACGAATTGCTTGCGTTGCGAGTAAGCTAATAGGTTGCATAGTGCAAGATGAATTGGATGCGCTTTTGTTGTGTTAGTCGCAATGGATTTCTCTTCGGGTGATGATCTCCTAATTGAGCAGAGTTTACTTTTTAAATTAAAATTTAAAAAAGTAAATAAAAAAATTCATCCCATTAATTTGGGAAGAAAAGCATTTTGCGAATTTCATCATTTGTTTGATGAGCTGCGCCAAGATGAGAAAAAATTTGTGGAGTACACCAGAATGAAAATGAGCACGTTTGATTATATTTTAAAAAAAAATTGAACCATTAATCATTAAAAATTGGACGAATTTTAATAAAACCCCAATTATGCCTGCTGAAAGGCTAATTGTGACGTTAAGGTAAGAAATTATTTTAAATATATTTTTTATTAATTTTATTGATTTTAACTATTCATTTAATTACTTGTTTATTCACTGTTTTAACTTAATTTGAGAATGTAATAATATTTCCTGATGTAACAAAAGTGCTTGGTTCCTGTGGGGATAAAGCATTATCAGAATATTGATTTGATGAAGATTCCTGTAGAGTCGGTGATGGTACAGATATCTGAATATTTTGTAAATTAAAAGAGCACCCCATGTTGTACGCATGATTATAGACTGCTTTTTGCATTTCCATTCTGCACAAAAGCTTCGTTTGCGGATCCATTTTTTTAACGTGTGGCAATAGGCTCTCAAAAAAAGCCATGTCTTCATCGTCGGCTGGAATCTTGTTTTTTGTTTTCTATTCTAACAGCTCCAACTTCTTTTTTTCGATGTTGAGCATTTCACCTTCTATGTTATTATGACGCCGTTTAAGATTTCTAGGAGGATGATGTGGGGTGGACGTTTGCACTTCAAACGTACTTATGTCGCTTTCTTCCTCATATTGCGGCACCTCAATATCTACACTATTAACATCTTCGCCAATATTATCTTGTACTTCATTGTTTTTTTGGCGACATAAATTTCCGGAAGACTGGCGACACTTTATCTGGTCCTTTATAAACATCATGGACTCGAAATGACTCCATTGAGAACACATCTCGTTGACTGCATCAGGGCCAGCGTCGCCAGAACGGTTCGGTGGACATTTCCTTAATTCAGCTCGAAACGTGTCCCTCAATTGTTTCCATTTTTTTTTCAAAGTCATAGCTAAAAAATACATATTAAAATGTCATTAGTTGCATAACATTGTTTTCAATTTTTTTCTTATTTTAGATATCTCGCTACTGGCACTTCATTCATATCAATCTCTTTTAACTTTCGAATGGGTGCTTCAACGGTTCGTTCTATTGTTATAGAGACATGTGAAGCTTTGTGGACAGTTTTGCAGCCTATACATATGGCTGTGCCCACAGAACAAAATTTAAGGAAAGTTGCGGATCAGTATTGGAATCTTTGGGAATTTCCAAATTGTGTTGGATCTATTGATGGAAAGCACATACGTCTCAAATGCCCAGCGAATTCAGGATCAATGTTTTATAATTATAAAAAATTTTTCTCAATAGTGCTGCAGGCAGTCGCTGACGCAAAATGTAAATTTGTTACTATCGAAGTTGGTGGTTACGGACGTCAGAGTGATGGTGGAACTTTTGCTTCCTCAGCGATTTACACAATGAAAAATTCTGGAGATTTACAGTTTCCGAAGGATTCTTATTTGCCCAATACCACAATATCTATGCCATATGTGTTGTTGCAGATGAAGCTTTTCCGCTTTTGGACTGGGTCCTTCGACCATATGCCAGAAGAAATCTAACATTGGAAAATGAATATTTTAATAGTCGTTTGTCCAGAGCGCGAAGGTGTGTGGAATGTGCATTTGGTATAATTAACTCCAAATGGAGAATATTATGGAAGCCAATTGAAACGACACCATCTAACGCAGAAATTATTGTTAAAGCAATTTGTATACTGCATAATACAATGTTAGATTTAGAAGATCTGGACACGCACATGACAGAGGGAGAAAAATTTATAAGCAACAAACCAAAAAATATATTGGAAAGTTCAAAGAAAAGAGGTCGATTCATCAGAGACACGTTTCGTACTTATGTTTGCAGCCATAGAAATGCTGATAGTATTTAAATTTTCAATTTTATTATTATGTATTTCATTTTGATTAAAATTAATTAAACTACTTACCATCAACATTCAATTCGTTTGAAATTTCGTTCCAATTTTGGTCAATTATTTGCCTATTGTGGTAGAGTTTATTTTGCTGGTCCCATAAACAGCGTTTTTTAAATACTGCTGCAATTAATTCTTCGTTAATTGCAGACATTTTCACAAAACATGTGCGTCCGTCAAATCACAAAAACCAACTGTGCAAATTCTAGCATGTTTGGCGCCAAAGCATAGTCAGACCAAATCGAAAACCAACGGTAAAATAGCAAGCGATTCGTCTTCAAAATCAGTACAGCAGCGTTTGAAGCTGATTGCTTGCGTTTCGTCTTCATCTTCGTCTTCGTCTCAGCACGCACTATGCTTGCGGGCGAGCGAATCCATATGATTTGTTCTGCAGTGTTTTTCGTCTTCAGCCGTCTTCACCTTCGTCTTAGTCTCAGCGCGCACTATGTTTGCAGCCTAAATGCCATATGAATATATCCCCTAAATTAGAATCTGATCGGACCAATAACACAGAAGTTATTCAAGTAAACGTTTTCAGTAGAGTGGTACCACCAGCAGCCTGCGCGGTGCTTTCAGTAGTTGACGCCGACGTCGACGTCACTCTTAACGTGCGTCGCTGTGTGAGTATGAGCGAGAAAGCTATATGTAGTAGAAGTATTTGTGCAAAATTTCTGTTTGAAATTATGAGTGTGGTTACACGTTTGTAACGGATTTTAAAAATTGGGAGAAGGGTATCCTACTGTCGGGCGTTGGACTGTAGCCCTACCCACTTGTTTAGGCCATGGATTTTAAAAAAAATACACAGTCTACTATATTACGTTTGTCGGAATGTGCGTAACAGGCAGAAGGAGACATCTGCGACCCCATAAACTATATATATTCTTACTCAGGATCACTTGCCGAGTCGATCTAGCCATGTCTGTCTGTCTGTCTGTCCGTCTGTCTGTCTGTCCGTCTGTCCGTCTGTATGAGACAACGGTTCTCAGCTATTAAGAAAGCTAGAGACTCTAAATTTGGCAGAAAGATTCATGTATATCCTAGGCAGTAAACGTCATTTTAAAATTTTGGTTACCACGCCCACCACCTTGTTAATTAGAAATTAATTTTAAATATGCGATTATTGAGCATAGTATTGAAATATTAACTTTCTGCTTTGGCATACATCTAGATAAATACGTTGTGAACTTATACTATAAATTGCAACCCGATCGGATAATAAACATAGAAGTTACGTTCTCTATTGATTTGTGATGCCGTGCCTGCAAGCTTCTGCCAGCCATGCACGTTTTCGATCTTTTTAATGCGCAAGTGGTTATGTGTGTAACTTAGTAACTTAACTCTGTAGAGCCAACAGTTGCGGCGATAGTTAAATGTGTTGAGAGGCCGGCAATCGAACAAAGAAGAGATAGAGGTTCAACCCTAAGAAGAGGCGGGTTGAGTTTTAATTACCTTTTTTTTTGGCTTCTAAAAGTTTTTTTTTCATCATTATAACATTTAGTTTCATTTATCATATATCAAAAAATTATCTCATTCAATCCAATCGAAGTGTTATTGTTGTACATGACAATATGACACAATTGATCTAATGGTCTAAATATGCACTTTTAGCGTGCGTGGAGCGCAGCGACGGTGGTCTAGTTGTTTGGATGACGGACTCCTATGCAAACGGCCAGGGTTCGATTCCCCACGGCTAAAAGAGAATTTACCTACTTTATTTTTTTTATGTTTTGTTGTAGTTTATGTTTGTTTACATTTATATTTATAAAGCATATGCATTTTTCCCATTTATTAATATTTATCTAATCAATTTTATATTAAGTGTTAGATTTTGCCTTTTAAGATGTTTCGCATGCTGTACTAATGCGTGCATATATACAATACATGCATGCGAAGCTCACACAAGCATACATACATGTGTGTGAGGCAATACGCAAAACGTGAGGCAGGTCAGTGCATTCTTAAAAGACGGCTAAATTAAAGAAGAAGCAGTTGTCGCTGGGGTGTGTATGTGTAACGAATATTGGCACGCGCCAAAAATGCACATATCTCTCTCTCGTTCTAAATTATGCGATCGACTCTTGTCTATTCTGCTTATTCATCATATTTCAACAAAATATCTCATTCAATCCAGTGGAAGTGTTATTGTTGTACAAGACAATGTGACACATTTGATGCAATTTATGCAATTTTAGCGTATGCGATGCACAGCGGCGGTGGTCCAGTTGTTCGGATGACGGACTCCTATGCAATCGGCCAGGGTTCGAATCCTCACGGCGAAAAAAAAAAAATTTACCCATTTTAATTTTTTTATGTTTTGTTGTATTTTATATTTGTTTACATTTATATTTATAAAGCATAAGCATTTTTCCAATTTATTAATATTTATCTAATCAATTTTATATTAAGTGTTAAATTTTGCCTTTTAAGATGTTTTGCATGCTGTACTTATGCGTGCAAGCATACAATACATGCATGCAAACTCACATATGCATACATATGTATGTAAATGCGTGTGAGGCAATACACAAAACGAGAGGCAGATCAGTGCATTTTTAACGGACGTCTAAATAAAAGACAATGCAGTTGACGCTGGTGTGTGTGTGCGTAATAAATCTTACCTCGCGCCAAAAATTCACATATCTCTCTCTCGTTCTAACTTATGCCATCGACTCTTGTCCATTCTGCTTGCTTTGTCCCTTCACTACTTTTTTTTATGGTTTACTTTAAATATATATGTACACTGAAAATCCATGGCCTCTTATAGTCAACGCGTGACTGTAGCCTTTCCGACTTGTTTTTTCTAACCTTGCTCTGCTACCATGCTGTTAATAAAGTGGATTTCTTTATTATTATTTAATTATTTATTGGCAGTCAGCTTCGTGCACTTCCATCTACTTTTACATTCCTATAGCAAGTGACATAGTTATGTTATTTTACATTACGTTAACTTATTCGCGATCAGCTGATTCATTCTTATGCTAATTAACATTTCATAACAAGGCATACACATTTATTCCAACAATTTCAAACAGAAATTCTACACAAATCCTTCTCTGCATATAGCTTACTCGCTCGCACTAACACAGCGACGCGCGTAAAGCGTAAAGCGGAGAGACGCAACGTCGACGTCAACGTCAACTCCAAGCAGCGAGCAGGCTGCTACTCGTTCATTTGTATTTGTTGACTTAAATAACTCCTGTGTTATTAGTCCGATCGGATTGAAATTTGAAGAATACGTTTATATGGCATTAGGCATTATACATACAAAAGCCGAACTTTATAAGTTTAATGTTTTGCTTAATAATCGTAAATTACCGCTTTGCGGGGGCGGTGGGCGTGGTATCAAACATTTAACATAAACTTCATCTGCTTGGGAAATTTAGGAACTCCGATACCAAATTTGGTGTTTTAAGCTCTTTTAACAGCTGAGATCCGTTGTCTCAAAGAAACAGACAGAAACAGATAAAAAAATTATAGATTTTAAATGGGTGTAAGAAAAAGTGACGGGACATACAAAGCTAGACTAGTACTAAGATGTTTCCAACAAAGAGAACGACCAGAAAATGTAAGTTAAGCAAGACTATTTCTTGCTTGTGTTGCTACGGCTCCCGTAGCCGCATACCTCACCTAGTAAGCACATGGAGCATTGCAAGTATTCTTTTGTGTCGTCGACTTGTTCTCTGGATAGGTTCCCCAAATGAAGTCAAAGGTTGTGTTAAAGAACCGTTTTCGTTGGCTTTCTAATTAATTTTAACAATTGATGGTTAACCAGATTAGAGATTTATTCGGATTACGGTTGTGATTTCGGGAGCTGCACGTCCAATGCGGCTGACAGTAGGCGATGGAAAGGGAAGAAGAAAGTGGATGACAGTAGGCGGTGGGAAGGAAGAACTAGCGATGATTCCCAGGATATCGATTACAGATTAATATCCAACAAATTATGATTTAAGTAAATGTGATTAGCAAATTCAAGATTGCCAGATCTCCATAAATGCTTTCTAGCGTCGGTGCTGGTTCTCTCCAGAGCTCCGGCTCCAGTGCTGAATGCGGCGTTTGCATCCAGCGGGGGAAGCGCGTGTAAATGCGGCGGTCAGTAGGGGAGGGGGGAAGATACTTAGAGAGAGTAAATAACTCCTCCCCCCTCAAGATCTGCGTCCCGTAGATTATAGGGCTTTGAGTGCGCTGCCAGCGTCTAACGTCTCCAGGGTGCTGTTTGTCACGACAGGAATGCCCTTGGTCGATGTCAGCTCCCTCCATATGGTGTAGAGAACCGCTCCGACAACCAAAGCGACCAATGCCTCCAGATGGAAGGAAAAAGAAACCCTCTCGGATATCCCAAAAAGTGTCTCCTCAGGTTTTCCATGTTGAAGTCGTTCACGTAGCGGAGCGAAGGTGCATACCCGGTGGCGGTGACTGTAGTCAGTACCGCTGGCATAACCATGAACCTCGACCAGTTCTATCCGAGCCTCGTTATTCTTGAGGAATTCACATCTAGCCTTAGCAGCCTTCAATAGCCTGGGGATGCAGCCGTTTTCGTCCATCTTCAGGAGACTGTTTTCCGGACAAACAGTTGTGTTGCCCATGGAGAGGCAATCATCCCATGACTTGTTTTCCCTCAAGGGTTGCAGGAAGGAGAAGAAGCAAACGGTAGTCCTTGGGGGCGACCTTAGGCACAGGCAGGATGTACAGAAGCGTCGTTCCATTAGTAACCACAGACAGGGGGCAAAACTCCAGTGCTTCGACTGCATTCATGTACGGCAAGTTCCTGACTTCAGTCAAAATCGCCTGTACCTCCTCCTGGTCCAGTAATCGGGAGGTGACGATCCCTGACTTAGCCTACTGGCACGCTTAAGTCAGCTCGCCGACCTGACTATCGATGATCAAGGCCTTGTGCAATAGGGTCGTAGCCGTGTGCACATATCCGTCGATGGCAATCGTAGAATCGTCCATCGCAGTAGCCTCGTTCAGTTGCCTCAAGGACTCGTGTGAGCCATCAAATAGTCCAGCGTTTATCCGCACTTATTGGTCGGCCGGTTTTTCGATATTTTCCTGAGCATGAAGAATGCGTCCCAGTCCAACACAGCCGGTGAGCCCACAATCCATTTCCAGGCGGACCCAACCCAGTCCAGAGATCGACGCCCACGCTGTGTACCCGTCAATCTTGACAGGCCCTCTTGTGACTCCTCCAAGTAGTGCGCCACCAGCGCTGCAATCCTGGGATCCGTTAGCTGCACCGCCTCGCGTCGAGCCTCCTGGATCAGCGACTCGAGCCTTTCCAAGCCGTTGACACGCCAGACGTTGCCCATTTGCTGAGGGACGAGCGGAGCCTCATATTTAAAGATGTCCGCGGCTCCCACCATATGGGCGATGATAGTTGCAATATTGGTTAGAGAGTGGTCATAAGAGTAATATTCTTTTTTATGGTGTTAGAATTAGCTTAGAGGTAAGGGATTAATTAAATGCGTGAATGTTAAGAAATGTTTGTGTTTCGTTTTGTAAGTGTGCGTGAATTATTGGTGTGTGTAAATTATGGTAAACAGTGTTTTAAGAGTGTATAACTAGGTCGTGTAAGAAAAGCGTGTGAAACGCGCACAAATGATCTAATGCCATTTCAGTTCCGTAGGTCTGACTTATGGAAGATCTTGCCTGTCTTGGTCTTTACTGTCACATTTCTATCCTCGGCAATCTCCTCAGCTTTGAAACGTTGCTTCTCCTTTGTTTTTTTTTTTGTTTATTGGCAACGATTATTTTTTCGCCCTCGTTATATGAGATAGGCTCAGACCCTGTTTTATTATGAGCCGTGTTTGCGAGCTCTTGTCGATATTCTATTTGAACTCTAACGTCCTCGAGAACCTTAGTTCTGAAGTTAGTTAGACCCTGGTAGTTGATTCTGGCCGAGTGGTCAAAAAACAGGTCCGCTGGCTTATTATTAGTCACCGAGTGGAAAGAATTGGTGTACCTATCCACTGCAATGGCAACCAATTCATTTAATTTAAAGCCAGGGTGTTCGCACTTCAAACATCGGTAAATCTCGAGAAAGGTAGAATGAAACCTCTCGACTTGGCCATTGACTTTGCTTTTCTGGGTCGGTGTGATGTAGAGACCAATACCCAACGTACGCAAGTAATTCAAAACCGTCGGGCACAGAAGACCTCTCTCATTGTCAGAGACCAGTACCCTTGGAACGGTAAAGTAATGAAGTACTTCAACTAGTTTTTCCCGTAAATGAAGGAGGATTTCGATTCGAGAGGGAAGAGCTTGGCAAATTTGGTGAATTTGTCTATACAGCTCAAGTAAATCTTCTTCTCCAAAGTGAAGATATCGATGTGAAGAATTTCATACGGGTACCTTAGGATAGGTATCGGTTGGAGAAGTGGTTTATTGAGGTGCCTCTCGTACTTGAAAAGCTTACAGCACTCACACGATGAGAGTTGCCTGTGGATGGTACTAGCCATCTGGGGTAAATAGTATTTCTCCAAAAGCTGCAGGCGCACCTTTTTGGCACCCCTATGAGCTCTGCGATGCTCTCGTTCAACAACTTCGCAGATCTTTTCGGGATCCGACAAATCTATCACCAGCCTCTGCGTTATCCGAATTCTGAACCCGGCAAATTTCTCTAAGCACAGGCGTTGGAATGATGACAGATAAGTTTCCGGGATTTTAACATCGTTGATCACCGATGGTTTAAGGTATTTTCTCAGGGTAACGACTAACTCGGATAAAAGACCAGTACCGACGGGAATAAGGTGGCGTTCGAAACCCCTGTGGGGTTGTTCACACAAGTATTCCGAACGCTCGGGTTCAAAAACTAGTTGGTTACGGTAAACGTTAATAGGTACTTCCACGTGAGGTAGCAAGTGAGTTGCGTCTTCGTCTGCACTATGCACGGTAGAGTCCCCTTCAGTAGCTGACGTAGTGTCCGAACAACACCAATCAAAGTAATGATTCATCGGAACTATACGGGACAGGGCATAATCAACGACATTAGATCTACCGGGCTTGTACTCCTCTATTCTCGCCTTCCAACGTTTTAATTTAGCATTGAAATTCCTACTCTCTAAGGCAAACGTCAAAGGTTGATGGTCTGTATAAACCTTAACCGATGCAGCGCCATACAAATAGGATCTGAGGTTGTCCAATGCCCAGACTATAGCAAGCATCTCCTTTTGTATAGTGGCATAGTTTTCCTCAGTTTTGGACAGAGTGCGTGAGATATAAGCTATAGGGCGATCTTTTCCTTCAATGTCTTGGGACAATACAGCCCCAAGAGCATAGTTAGATGCATCTGTGGTCAAATGGAATGGCTTGCCGAAATTTGGGAAAGCGACCACTTCTAAAGAGGATAAAATTGTTCTAAGGCCATCGAAAGCTTGCAAAGCAGCGTCGTCAAGCTCGACCGGGACCTTTTTAGATTGATTCGCCGATACGCGTGCGGGTTCTCCGCGGGTCAAATTGGTCAAAGATTTGGCGATTTTTGCATAATCGCGAATAAACTTCCTATAGTAGGATGTCATACAAAGGAAGCTCTTCAGTTCCTTGATATTCCTAGGAGGTTTTATTTTGGATATAGCTTCTACCTTCTTGTTGTCCGCTCTGATACCGTCATGACTGACGATATAACCGAGGAACACGACCTAGGTCGACAAGAATTGAGTCTTGGCGAGGTTAACCTGAAGTCTGGCCTTTTAAAGGCTTTCAAAGACCAGGCGAAGCTTCTTCCAGTGGCTATCATAATCGTTACTAAAGACGATAATGTCGTCAATGTACATGTAACAAATTTTGCCGATGTGCTCCCGAAGAACATCATCGATCATTCGTTGGAAGATAGCCGGGGCGTTTTTCAAGCCGAAAGGAAGCCGAAAGGAAGGCGAAGGAACTCATACTTCCCGTTCAGGGTGGAGAATGCCGTTTTCACGGTATCGGATGGATTCATGTGTATTTGATGAAACCCCGAAGTAAGTTCAAGTGTTGTGAAGTATCTGGCTCCACCAAGACTAGCCAACGTAGAACTTATGTCCGGGATCGGATAAGTGTCAGAAATTGTGACCGCATTTAGGCGTTTGAAGTCAATGACCAACCGCCATTGCTTTTCGTCATCTGGTTTCGCCTTTTTCGGTACAATCCACACCGGAGAGTTATACGGACTTTTGGACGAACATATGATACCCTCACTCAGGAGTTCCCCGATTTGCCTATCCACTTCAGACCTCATGTTAGCTGGGTATGGGTAGCTTTTTATGTAAATTGGTTCTGAAGTGTTTGTGCGGATTTCGGCCTTTACAGTGGTTTCGACGGCCTCGGCCGGCGACAAAAGGTCGAAAAGGTGCGAGTACTCGTCGATTAATGCTTTTAAGGTTTGGTATATAACCAGACAGTTGTTCTTTCTGTCTACTAAGGCTTTCAAATCTTTGATCGTGTCGTCCCCTATGATACCTTCGAAGGTATTCAGTCCGGGAAGGACAACAAAGGTGAGGGTCGAATCGTTTCCTAATCGTTCGAAAAATTTGCCGGCTATGCGGTGTGTTATTTTAAGAGATCCAGTAGCCGATTGAACGTAAAAAGGGATAGGGAGGACAGTCGATACGGCGGCAATTCTGGGGCTGATGAAATTTTTGTTTGCGCCGGTATCGATCAAGAATTGTAATTTAGCACCATCTTTCACCTCGTATTCTAGGTATGGGATGCTTGAGAGGCCTCGGTCATAAAATTTGGGCCCTCAGCTCCTATTTAAGGGCCGTACCTCACCTCCATGGCATCCTGGTGAGGCATGCCAACGTTCTCAACACCGAGCTGATCGTACTAGGGGTCAGTTGAAAGAACCTGGCCATGTTCGACAGGGATTGTAGTCGAAGGGTCAGGTATTTGCTCCATGTGATAAAGCTTCATTGCCCTTTGGAACGGATTCTGATACTTAGACGATGTTTTTTTCATGCCAGAGCCCTCGCTCTAGGGGCCCTGTTATCCGAACGGTGGGACTGGCCCGACCGGTTCGATTCCAATTTAATGGCCGGTCTTGGGACCTGGAAGCGATTATTGTTTTACGAGCCTCCATATCCCGGAGCAACCGCCTGTAACTCCTTACAGAAGAAGTAGGCTTCCTGCAAGTCTTTTAGTCTACGCATGACCAACAGTCTAAAGGCGTCGTTACCGACTCCTCGAATGAAGACGTCAAGGGCCTTGTCCCTAGAATGCTCGGACAGCACTCTAACTACTTCCATTGGGTGTCCCATGGCTTTTAATCCATTGAGGATAAGAGAGAGGTGTTTATTCACCTCCAAAAAATATTCCTCCATGGTTTTGTTCCCCTGGCTCAACTGGCTAAGCTGATACTCTAGCGTTCGCACATCGCGTTTGTCCGCGTAGTGCAACGCTAGAACTCTTCAAATTTCTGGCCAGTCGTTATCCAAAAATCCATAAGAGTCGAGAGCTTCTTCGGCTTCGCCTCTTATCTTTTGCCTAATGTGGCAGACTATAGCACGGAACAAAGATCTCTCTTTAATGACCTCATAGTCGTTCAAGATTGCTTGTGCACGATTAACCCAAGAGACATATCACTCCGGCTGACCCTCGAACGTTTGAAGTTCTTTAACGCAATCGGGAAGCGTGAAAACTTCCTTTAGCTCAAGTTCGTTGCGCGCACGCGCCAAGGGCGCCGGAGGGGTAATCACTGGGTTACGAGCTACATTTTCGGATTCAAAAATGTTAATTCTGTTATTCATTTTTTTCATATCATGTTTCCTTAATTTCCTCCATTTTTTAGTACAAGTGCAACGTACAAACAAAAAGCAACGGAATTAAATCGAATCTGGCAAGAATATGGACAGGCAACCAAGACCTTGCAAGATTTAGTTCTTTGATAATGTTACTTTACGTATTCACGGATTTTCAATTGTTCTACTGAAAGGCACAGATAGTCAATGCTGCTTCACTCACCCTTGACAATTTGTGTTGGACCCTGTGTGAGTGTGTTGAGGTGTTAAACGTGTGTTGTTTCTTTCTTAATATCTGAAGGAAGAAAAATAATTTATTTTAGTTTAATTGCAGGCAATGGTTGTTTAGCTTTTTCGCTTGTTATTTTTTTATAATTGTTTATGTTTCATCTTTTCTTTATATGGCTTTGTTGTGAATAATTTGGGTATGAAGCGACAGTGACGAGCGAGTTTAGTGAGCATTCGAACTTAGTACTGGGCGCGATGGTCCGTATTTATCCTTTTTGGCCTTGGCCTACTAATGGTACAGTTGCCACACAATCTACTGGGCAGCTTTCTCGGTTGCCTCCACACCACTCAGCCTATCCAGCAAATTGCCACACACTTTAATCAGAATTTATTCGGTTATTATCTCATTTATTCTTCTTATAATTTACATCGGACATTATATGCCATTTTATTGGTTCGACACTATGCACATTGCACTCGCAAATAGGCTGCAGCGAGTGTAGGCAAATCGCCGCAGTGGGTTGTTACATAAGCCTTTTTTATTTATTTTTTTATGAAGACATTTTTGCGCCTGCGTATAATGTGCCCGGCTCCTGGACGGAGACGGTATTAACTCTGCGGCGGGTAGTCTTTATATTTTGTTATGTACGACTTTTTTGCGCCCGTGAAGAATGATGTCCCCGCCTGAGACAGTAACGGCATTCTCACCGCGGCGGGTGGTCTTTTGTTTTGTTATATACGACTTTTTGCGCCCGTGCAGAATGTTTCTCCCGCTACAGGTTGTAGCGGCATTCTCATCGCGGCGGGTGTTCGATTTCTTACTTTCATAGTTCCACTATCACATCACTGCTATTTGTCGCTTGTCGTTATCTTGTTTTATCACGTGGTTTCGTGGTTCACATATTCCTTTTTTTGTTGCTTTTTTTTATTTTTCTCCATTTTTATAATTTTTATTGTGTTAAGTTGGTAACCATTGCCGGTAGTCTGAACTCTGACTGCTCGGGTGCCAGTTAAGCAAGACTATTTCTTGCTTGTGTTGCTACGGCTCCCGTAGCCGTATACCTCACCTAGTAAGCACATGGAGCATTGCAAGTATTCTTTTGTGTCGTCGACTTGTTCTGTGGATAGGTTCCCCAAATGAAGGCAAAGATTGTGTTAAAGAACCGTTTTCGTTGGCTTTCTAATTAATTTTAACAATTGATGGTTAACCAAATTAGAGATTTATTCGGATTACGGTTGTGTTTTCCGGAGCTGCACGTCCAATGTGGTTGACAGTAGGCGATGGAAAGGGAAGAAGAAAGTGGATGACAGTAGGTGATGGGAAGGAAGAACTATCGATGATTCTCAGGATATCGATTACAGATTAATATCCAGCAAATTATGATTTAAGTAAATGTGATTAGCAAATTCAAGGTTGCCAGATCTCCATAAATGCTTTCTAGCGTCGGTGCTGGTTCTCTCCAGAGCTCCGGCTCCAGTGCTGAATGCGGCGTTTGCATCCAGCGGGGGAAGCGCGAGTAAAAGCGGCGGTCAGTAGGGGAGGGGGGAAGATACTAAGAGAGAGTTCATAACTTGTATATTCACCAGTAGGAAAAAAGCAAACATTTATGTTATTACTATCATATTGTTGTAAAAATGGTCTGTTAATAAATCAGATGGAAACAAACAAATTGAAACAAACTTTTTAAATTACTATGTAAAATCAGAAGTTTATTTAAATGATCCGAAAGGTTGCGAAACAGGTTTATAAATTAACTAAGGCATTATATGGACTGAGAAAGAACCAAAGAGCATAGGACGAATGTTTGCTTAAATACATACATCAATGAAATTTGATAAGAAGCAATTACGATTATTGTTATATGTAAAAATAACGAATAAAGCGAAATATATATTTTAGTATTTATAGATGACATTTTGATATGCAGTAAGAACAAAACAAAAACAAGTGGGTAGGGCTACAGTCGAACGCCCGACAGTAGAATACCCTTCTCCCAATTTTTAAAATCCGTTATAAACGTGTAACCACACTCATAATTTCAAACAGAAATTTTGCACAAATACTTCTACTACATATAGCTTTCTCGCTCACACTCAGACAGCGACGCACGTTAAGAGTGACGCCGACGTCGACGTCAACTGCTAAAGAAGCGCGCAGGCTGCTGCTCATACATTTGTACTGAAAACGTTGACTTGAATAACTTCTGTGTTATTGGGCCGATCGAATTGTAATATGGAGAATATGTTTGTATGATATATAGCTTTATTCATACCAAAGCAGAACTTTATAAGTTTAATAGTTTGCTTCATAACCACAAATTACCGATTTGCAGGGGCGGTGGGTGTGGCACCAAACATTTGAAATAAACTTCACCTGCCTATTATATATAGGAACTTCCATACCAAATTTGGTGTCTCTAGCTTTTTTAATAGCTGAGATATGTTCCCTCATACAGACGGACAGACGGACAGACAGACGGACATGGCTCAACCGACTTGGCTAGTGATCCTGAGTAAGAATATATATACTTTATGGGGTCTGCCACGCCCCCTTATGCCTCCTGTTACATACATTGCACAAAGTTAATATACCCTTTTTTTGACCATTTAAAATGGTCGAAGGGTATAATATCTGGAATAAAAGACTGAATAATGAACAAATTAACAATGAAAGATTTAAGAAAAATCGGCAGTTATATTGCAATAGAAATTAGTTTTAGATGCGCACTTCGAGCGGATGCTTAGTGCATCTAATGCTTCTCTGCTTGCCAGTACACTTTCGGAGCTGATGACGTAGGACTGCATAAATTTGATTACAGCCTGACTGTCGACAAAGATGCTGACCCGATTCTTGTTGATCGTTGTCGCAAGTTCTGCAGCCTCCTTTATTTTGAAGACCTCCGCTTGGAAGAAGCTACAGTAGTCCGGCAATGTTGTTGTTTATGATTTTAAAGTGAATAGGGGTATTCCAACACGCCCCCCAAAAATAACGTCTACAATTAATAAACAAAAATAGTCAATAGTACATATGTGGATGATGTGCATTCTGGGAAGTGCTAACTGATCCAGAATTCGCTGCGAGGATACGGGGAAAACCCAGAAAAACCCGATTAGATCATTGTGACAAAATATGTTTACAGAAATTAAAAAAAAAAATTTTTTAAAAAAAATATCGGTGAGCATTTGATTGGTCGTCTGGCATCAAACCCAACTTTTCTCGTAGCTCCACAAATCTTGTAGCAGGTAACGGTTTTGCATATTTGTCAGCCAGTATGTTCTCTGTAGAAATATACTCAAGATAAATCACATTATTCTGAACTTGCTCTCTTGTAAAATGATATTTAATATCAATATGTTTAGCTCGTTTATGACATGACGGGTTGTTTGCTATGCTAATACAGCCTTGAATGTCTTCGTAAATTTTAATGGGGTTTTCTAGTTTAATGTTAATACTAGTTAATAAAGATGTAAGCCATAGAGCTTCTCTCACGGCTTCAAATAGGGCCATATACTCAGCTTCAGTTGATGATCATTAAATTTTCCTTGTTTGTTTTTAATAAGCACATAAACAGTTGCGCCAAACACTCTCAAATGTTTTAAGTAGGGCTTCTTATTGTGCCACATCTCATATGGGGTCTTTGAACTATCTACAAGTGCTCTGCTAGGAATTCTGTTAATTAAATAAGTTGCAGTTAAAACTTCTTCACCCCAATCTTTTGTCTAGTTTTGCACCACTGACCATGGCTCGAGCTTTTTCTGTAATAGTTCTTATCATTCTTTCGGAAACACCGTTTAACTGAGGTGTATGTGGCACTTTTAAGTGATAAAAAATTCCTTTCTTAACACAACACTGCCTCATCTCATTTGAAAGGTATTCTATACCATTGTCAATGTATAAATTAACAACCTTTAAGTTAAAATGAGCTTCACTCTTGGCTACAAAGTCTTGAAACATGATAAACATATCAGATTTGTATTTAATTAAATAAGTTCCACAATAATGAGTAAATTGATCAACAAAGATCACAAAATAATTTTTATCATTTAAGGTAACTGGAGTAATTGGCCCACATACATCTGAGTGTACTACAACAAGTCGGAAAGGCTACAGTCACGCGGTGACTCTAAGAGGCCATGGATTTTCAGTGTATATATAAATTTAAAGTAAACCATAACAAAAAGTAGTGAAGGGACAAAGCAAGCAGAATAGACAAGAGTCGATAGCATAAGTTAGAATGAGAGAGAGATATGTCAATTTTCGGTGCGTGCTAATATTTGTTACGCACACAAACAAACACACCAGCGTCAACTGCTTCTTCTTTAATTAAGAAGTCCGTTAAAAATGCACTGACCTGCCTCACGTTTTTTGTATTTCCTCACACGCATATATATATGCATGTGTGAGTTTGCATGCATGTATTGTATGCATGCACGCATAAGTACAACATGCAAAAAATTTAACACTTTATATAAAATTGATAAGATTAATATTAAATAGTAAATTGGAAATAATTCAAAAATGTATATGCTTTATAAATATAAATGTAAAAAAAATATAAAAATACAACAAAACATAAAAAAATTAAAATAGGTAAATTATTTTTTCGCCTAGCGGATTCGAACCCTGGCCGCACACGCTAAAATTGCATATTTAGACCATTAGCTCAAATGTGTCATATTGTCTTGTACAACAATAACACTTCTACTGGTTTGAATGAGATAATTTGTTGAAATTATCATACATATATGAAACTAAATTTTATAATGATAAAAAAAAACTTCTACTTAGAAGTGAAAAAAAAATATAAAACCGCCGCTTGCCTTTCTCAAGTATTAAACCTCCATGTCTATTTATATTTGCTTGATGATGGCCCTTGATGGTCGGCTGCTCAACACATTTGACTATCGCCGCAACTATTGGCTGTGCGGCTAAGTTACTATTTCGATCTCATACTCTCACATAACCATTTTCGAATTAAAAAGATCGAAAACGCACATGGCTGGCAGCAGCTTGCAGGCAAGGCATCACAAATCAAAAGAACACGTTAACTTGCGTTACTTCTATGTTTATTATCCGATTGGATTGCAATTTATAGGATAAGTTCACAACATATTTATCTAGATGTATGCCAAAGCAGAAAGTTAAGATTTCAATACTTTGCTTAATAATCGCATATTTAAAATAAATTTCTAATTTACGGGGCAGTGGGTGGGGTAACCAAAATTTGAAAATGACGTTTACTGCCTAGGATATACATGAATCTTTCTACCAAATTTGGAGTCTCTAGCTTTCTTAATAGCTGAGAACCGTTTTCTCATACAGACAGACAGACAGACAGACAGACAGACAGACGGACAGACAGATGTGGCTAGATCGACTCGGCTAGTGATCCCGGCAAAATTGCATTACGATTCAGCTTGTCGTACAGGACAAAAACTAATACCAACTCACTTCTCATAAAATTCCTTTTAATCAAATGCATTTAATATTTTAAGTACTTGAAAAAAAGTAAATTTCAGAAAATCCACTAGAAACGGACCGAGTAGGATTCCAACCCGTACCCTTTCGCTTCACAGTCAACGACCACATCCACTCAGCCACTGCATCTTCTTTGCATATAATATAAAATTGCAATCATGATCAGTGCAAAGAATGTTGGTACATATAATTGAAAAACAATTCTTGCCGCCGGAGTTGAACCTGCATATCTTGCATTCAAAATGTTCAAAAAAGGGTATACTAACTTTGTGCAATGTATGTAAAAGGCATAAGGAGGCGTGGCAGACACCATAAAGTATATATATTCTTGCTCAGGATCACTAGCGGAGTCGATTGAGACATGTTCGTCTGTCTGTCCTTCTGTCCGTCTGTCCGTCTGTCCGTCTGTATGAGGGAACAGATCTCAGCTATTAAAAAAGCTAGAGACACCAAATTTGGTATGGGAGGTTCCTATATATAATAGGCAGATAATGTTTATTTCAAATGTTTGATGCCGCGCCCACCACCCCCGCAAATTGGTAATTTACGATTATTAAGCAAAGTATTAAAGGTAGAAAGTTGTGCTTCGGTATGTGTAATGCTAAATGTCACATGAACATATTCTCCAATTTACAATTCAATCGGGCTAATAACACAGAAGTTATTCAAGTCAACGTTTTCTATATAAATGTACGAGGAGCAGCCGGCGCGCTGCTTTGCCGACGTCGACGTTGCGTCTTGTCGCTTTACTCTTTACGCGCGTTGCTGTGTGAGTGCAAGCTAGTAAGCTATATGTAGTAGAAGTTTTTGTGCAGAATTCTCTGTTTGAAATTATGTGAGTGGTTACACGTTTGTAAAAGATTTAAAAATTGCGAGAAGGGTATCTTACAAGTACTGTCGAGCGCTCGACTGTAGCTATACGCACTTCTTTTAATTCAAAAATGGGTATGTGAGAGTAACTCAAATAGAAATAGAAATAGTAACTTAGCCGCACACCCAATACTTGCGGCGATAGTCAAATGTGTTGAGCAGCCGACCATCAAGGGCCATCATCAAGCAAATAGATAGGTTCAATCCTTGAAAAAGGCAGGCGGCGGTTTTATAAATTTTTTTTTTCACTTCTAAGTAGAAGTTTTTTTTTCATCATTATAAAATTAAGTTTCATATATATATGATAATTTCAACAAATTATCTCATTCAAACCAGTAGAAGTGTTATTGTTGTACAAGATAATATGATACATTTGAGCTAATGGTCTAAATATGCCAATTTAGCGTGTGCGGAGCGCAGCGACGGTGGTCTAGTTGTTCGGATGACGGAATCTTATGCAAACGGCAAGGGTTCGAATCCGCACGGTGAAAAAATAATTTACCTATTTTAATTTTTTTATATTTTGTTGTATTTTATATTTTTTTTACATTTATATTTATAAAGCATATACATTTTTGAATTATTTCCCATTTACTATTTAATATTAATCTAATCAATTTTATATAAAGTGTTAAATTTTTTGCATGCTGTACTTATGTATTTATGCGTGCATGCATACAATACATGCTTGTGAAGTTCACACATGCATACATATTTGTGTGTGAGGAAATACAAAAAACGTGAGGCAGGTCAGTGCATTTTTAACGGACTTCTAAATTAAATAAGAAGCAGTTGACGCTGGTGTGTGTGTTTGTATGCGTAACAAATCTTAGCACGCACCGAAAATTGACATATCTCTCTCTCATTCTAACTTATGCTATCGACTCTTATCTATTCTACTTGCTTTGTCCCTTCACTACTTTTTGTTATGGTTTACTTTAAATTTACATATACACTGAAAATCCATGGCCTCTTAGAGTCACCGCGTGACTGTAGACTTTCCGACTTGTTATGCTCAGCATTTATAGAATAGGCTTCAAAATTTATCATAGGTACATTGTTTAACACACCTGAATTTTTGACAACCATCAGCTCATTTGTCAAAATGGTTACACCGCTTTTGTCAAATTCAATCGACATTCCTGCCTCTTGGAGACGCTTTACGGACATCAAATTACCAGCAGCTTCCTTACAAAATAGTATATCCTCCAGTGTAATCTCATGGTCATTTCGTAGCCGGACAATACCTTAGTGGCATAAAAATATAATATAATTATATTATAATTATATATATTATAAAAAAAGCAGTCTTCTTTTCCTTACTGGGGTATGTACAGGGTATAGGCAATATATATGGCCCACGTTACGTACGTGTGCCCGTTTACCACGTGGTAGTGAACTCTACCACCACGCGGTTCCTTTGGAAGCTCACGTGCATGTGTCGCGTGTCACGCATGCTTGGCTGGCGGTCTATCGCGAGAGGCGCACGTGGCCGCAGGTGCTTCCCGCTTTCACTTCCCAGGTCGCTCGTTGGTGTATTCCACCATCCGCAACTGGGTAGTGAGCACGATCACGCAGCTCGCTCGCCAACTATAGCCCACCTACGACGCCTCTCCCAATCGATCGTGTGTCGTCCTGATCGCCCGTGACCGCAGGTATTCTCGCCTGTACGCCCACGAGCCGATCAGTGGTGTATTGCACCACACCGCAAACTCGTTAGAGTACACGCTCACACCCGCTTGCCAACTAGCGTCTCGTTCGTGAGACGACTCACGATCGGCCGTTGGTCGTGCAGAAATGCCCGTCACAGGTACTTTCGCCGCACACCCACAAGTCGCTCCGTGGTGTATTGCACCACACCGCAAACTCGTTAGAGTGCACGAGTTACCACATGCACCCTTCCCCCGGTCAGCATCGTACCCCCTCCTTAACCGAAGCGGGAGAACAACAAAGAGAGTAATACGACTCCAACTCTCAACGGCGGTACTTATATTTACTCTTAAACACTTACGCACTTAAATGAAACTCAAGTGTATACTTATATATAAGTGAACCCAGACCCAAGAGTACATTGCTCCAATTTAAATAACAAACAGGAAAAGGGCCAGAATGCCGACTAGGCATTGTTGCAACATTGTAAATTCTTAGAAGCACAAAATATGTTCTGAGTCGTTTTAAGTATCGAGTGGTGTTGAATAAATTCATTCTGTATCTATCATCCGAAACAAACGGACGTGTTTTAGTTCCAAAATCTTCCCTGTATAAAAAGTAGAAGTGAATAGTACAGTTTAAGAAAAATAAAGTTAAAACTATTCAACGTCATTTCATCGATCGGAAGAAAAGGACCCCTTTTCCCCTTTTTTGTTCAGCAAACAAACCCCCTGGAACATCGTTGGATCTATAACTGGCGCAGCCGGACTTAAAAGAACTATGCAGTGGGCTCCCATATATTGGATATGCATGTAAGACAGCAACGGTAGTAGGGAAAATTAAATTATTAATAATAAAAGTGAAATGACAAAATCATAATGCAAAATTACACAATCAATCTCAGTACGAAAATCATAATGCATCGTCAGCGAAAACCCAGTGCTCGCATTTGACGGCCGCAGCCACGTATCAGATTGCATATCCAAGCAAGCGAGTACGTGGCAGCATAAGTCCATAGTGAGCAGTGTTCGTTTTAGTGATGTATGCATGTGATGTACATACGAATACCCAGATTAATAAAAAGCAAAGGCAAAGGCAAAGGCAAAGGCGACACGATAAGGTGTTCTGGAGTATATCGAGAGGTGAAGCAACAAGCTTACGAAAGAATGTGTATAAGATTTATAAAAAAGATACAAGCAATAAAGCTTCCGCAAATAAGTGCGAGATATATCAAGAAGAAATAATAAAGCCTAATCTGAAGAGGCACAACCTGAATGACGAAGACGGGAAACAGTTCGATTACAATAACATGCAGAGTTGCAGGGCGCAAAGCTGTACGTTGTTTTTGAATGTACCCGAATTCGACGTTAAAGGGTCGCTAACTGATTATTAAGCCCACTTAAAATAATTAAATATTAACAAATACGAAACAAAATCAAATAAACTACCGATTGCACTAGATTCATAACCTTACACATATACACAAAAAACTAAAAATCCTTCATTACAGGAAGTTTTAGAAGACACCTTTACATCAACACACACCACAACACAACGGTTAAAATAAGTTAACTAAGAATAATATTAAGAGACACACACTATAAATTAAGAGATCAACACACATTAGAAACTAAGAGATCAACATACTAATTTAAGATAACGACACACATTAGAAACTAAGATATCAACACATATTAAAAATTAAGGTAATAACACTAAAACACACTTTGTTCCGAATCACACACGATTAGATAGGAAGAGAAGAGTAATAGGAATTGACCGGACATAATTGAAACACTAAAATAGGCCCGATAGAATTTACAGTTGTATAGAGAGAGTTCATGTCGCATATCAAAAGGTTGTTTCCGAACACCAAAAGCAGAAGTAGAGCTGAAAGAAAAGAATTAGCAGCAAGGTCTTTAGAGTCCATTGAAGAAGATTTTATCTTAGGTAGAGAAACAGTTCCGACAATAATGACTTCAAGCACTCCACCACTTAACCAACCATTGCCACCTCCGGCAACAACCACCCCGAACGAAATTTTTAACACATTATTTTCTCCCAACGTACGATGGTAATTTTAAAACGTTAAACGATTTTATTACCAATGTGGAGGAGATCCTGATGATGATCAGAGGGGCAGATCAGACTCCGTACGGTCATTTGTTAATGAGGACAATCAGAAATAAGATCGAAGGGAATGCAAACGAAGCACTGATAGCAGAAGGCGTTCCCCTAAATTGGGACGTCATGAAAGCTACACTTCGAAGTCATTTTACAGATAAGAGGGAAGAATCTTCCCTTATACAGGAGCTTCACCTTATAAACTCAAAAAATTTGTCCTTGACTAGGTTATATGAAGAATTAACCGAAGTCAGACTCGCCCTTTTTAGCATTATTGACACTAGAGAAAGGGAACAGTCTATAATTAAAGCTAAAAAAGAATCATACACTAAGTTGTGCCTTGATGCCTTTGTAACAGGTATAAGGGGACCCTTAGGTTCTTTTGTAAGAGCTCTTAGACCCAAAACCCTATCTGAAGCGTATGATGAAGCTCTCAAGGAAAGAGAGTTATACTTCCAGGATAGGAAGAGGAAAATGCTGGAAACTAACAACCCGAGACAGGGAAAGAGAGGTAGTAACGAAAGTCAGGGACAGATAGCAGGAACTTCTTATAGCAACAACGGAAATAACGGTTCTAATTACAACTCTAATAATAACCGATTCCGTAATAATCAAAACTCTAACAATAGTTCCAGATCCAACAGTTCGAATAGAAATAACCGCACTAACACCCCGGCTATAATGCCAAAACCAGAACAAGCCGATTACAATAGTGGACGAACTCAGGGTAATTATTCAAGCCGTTCGGGTCAATATTATAATATTAATGGGACCACCCAGAACACCGATATCGAACAATCGGATGAACAAAATGTTCAAGCTATAGCCTCGGACAATAGACAGGATACATAGAAGAAGACAGGCACGGCTCGTCGTTACCGTTTGTGGAGATAGATTCCCCATTCGGTAGACGACTCAAGTTTCTCATTGATACGGGAGCCACTCATTCATTTTTAGACCCTAAATTTACAACAATACAAAACCGGACTAGACTAACGACGGAGTTCATGATTAAAACAGTTCTTAACGAACACTTACTTAAAGAACAAGTCGGAAAGGCTACAGTCACGCGTTGACTGTAAGAGGCCATGGATTTTCAGTGTACATATATATTTAAAAGTAGTGAAGGGACAAAGCAAGCAGAATAGACAAGACTCGATGGCATAAGTTAGAACGAGAGAGATTTATGTGAATTTTTGTTTCACGTTTTGTGTATTGCCTCACACGCATATACATACATATGTATGCATGTGTGAGCTTCGCATGCATGTATTGTATGCTTGCACGCATAAGTACAGCATGCAAAACATCTTAAAAGGCAATATTTAACACTTAATATAAAATTGATTAGATAAATATTAATAAATGGAAAAATGCATATGCTTTATAAATATAAATGTAAACAAATATATATTGTATACATGCACGCATAAGTACAGCATGCAAAACATCTTAAAAGGCAAAATGTAACACTTAATATAAAATTGATTAGATAAATATTAATAAATGGAAAAAATGCATATGCTTTATAAATATAAATGTAAACAAATATAAAATACAAGAAAACATAAAAAAATAAAGTAGGTAAATTCTCTTTTCGCCGTGGGGAATCGAACCCTGGCCGTCATCCAAACAACTAGACCACCGTCGCCACCGTCACTCCGCGCACGCTAAAATTGCATATTTAGACCATTAGCTCAAATGTGTCATATTGTCCTATACAACAATAACACTTCTATTGGATTGAATGAGATAATTTGTTGAACAATGATAAAACAAACTAAATGTTATAGTGATGAAAAAAAAAACTTTTAGAAGCCAAAAAAAAGGTAATTAATTAAAAGTCAACCGCCTCTTCTGAGGGTTGAACCTCTATCTCTTCATTGTTCGATTGCCGGCCTCTCAACACATTTGACTATCGCCGCAACTGTTGGCTCTGCGGCTAAGTTACTATTTCGATCTCAAATACACACGTAACCACTTTCGCATTAAAAAGATCGAAAACGCACATGGCTGGCAGCAGCTTGCAGGTAAGGCATCACAAATCAATAGAGAACGTTAACTTACGTAACTTCTATGTTTATTATCCGATCGAGTTGCAATTTATAGAATATGTTCACAACGTATTTATCTAGATGT
This sequence comes from Zaprionus tsacasi, assembly GCA_018904105.1. NCBI lineage: Eukaryota > Metazoa > Arthropoda > Insecta > Diptera > Drosophilidae > Zaprionus > Zaprionus tsacasi. The sequence goes on along the minus strand of JAEIFR010000105.1, from coordinate 13,719 downwards.
ATGCCAAAGCTGAAAGTTAAGACTTCAACACTTTGCTCAATAATCGGATATTTAAAATTAATTTCTGATTTACGGGGGCGGTGGGCAAGGTAACCAAAATTTGAAAATGACGTTTACTGCCTAGGATATACATGAATCTTTCTGTCAAATTTGGAGTCTCTAGCTATCTTAATAGCTAAGAACCGTTGTCTCATACAGACGGACAGACGGACAGACAGACAGACGGACAGACAGACATGGCTAGATCGACTCGGCTTGTGATTCTGAGTAAGAATATATATAGTTTATGGGGTCGCAGATGTCTCCTTCTGCCTGTTACGCACATTCCGACAAACCTAATAGACCATGTATTTTTTAAAATCCATGGCCTAAAAAAAAACTTTTAGAAGCCAAAAAAAAGGTAATTAAGAGACCTCAACTGCCGCCTCTTCTAAGGGTTGAACCTCTATCTCTTCTTTGTTCGATTGCCGGCCTTTCAACACATTTGACTATCGCCGCAACTGTTGGCTTTGCGGCTAAGTTACTATTTCGATCTCATATACACACATAACCACTTTCGCATTAAAAAGATCGAAAACGCACATGGCTGGCAGCAGCTTGCAGGCACGGCATCACAAATCAATAGAGAACGTTAACTTACGTAACTTCTATGTTTATTATCCGATCGGGTTGCAATTTATAGAATAAGTTCACAACGTATTTATCTAGATGTATGCCAAAGCTGAAAGTTAAGACTTCAATACTTTGTTTAATAATCGCATATTTAAAATAAATTTCTGATTTACGGGGGCAGTGGGTGTGGTAACCAAAATTTGAAAATGACGTTTACTGCCTAGGATATACATGAATCTTTCTGCCAAATTTGGAGTCTCTAGCTTTCTTAATAGCTGAGAACCGTTGTCTCATACAGACGGACAGACGGACAGACAGACAGACGGACAGACAGACATGGCTAGATCGACTCGGCTAGTGATTCTGAGTAAGAATATATATAGTTTATGGGGTCGCAGATGTCTCCTTCTGCCTGTTACGCACATTCCGCCAAACCTAATAGACCATGTATTTTTTTAAAATCCATGGCCTAAAAAGCCGAATTTAAAAGCTTCAAAGAGTTCAAGGCCATCACGATTTTTTCATTCTTATTATTTAAGTTTCTCGATTACTTCGACGGCTTATTTGGAATTGATATTTTGTCTAGGTTAAAAGCGACTATCGATTTAGATAATCATTTGCTACGAACAGACGCTGCCCAAATTCCGATTAGATTAAAACAGAATAAGACTACCGAAGCGTATGTAATAGAACCTCAAACAAAAACAGTTGTAGCCCTTCCCGTAAACATAGAAAAGGGAGAGTTCTTTTGTAAGGAAATTCAAGTTTTACGAAATGTGGTAATTACAGAGGGATTATATCAAGCAAGTGATAATGTTAGTTTCATGGAAGTTGTAAATTCGGGTAAGGAACAACAAATAATATATTTGGATTCGCCACTGGTAGTATACAAGTGGCCCAAGGAAGTATTTGCGGAGATTAACGTAATTACAGACGTAAGCAATAATCATCCAACCGATAAGATCGATTTTATTCAACTTCGTATAGAACATCTGAATAAAGAGGAGGAGTCGGAGCTGAAAAGGCTATTTCTAAAATTCCCCAAATTTTTTCATAATGGTTCAGATAAATTGTCATTCTCAAATCAAATTAAACACGATATATCTACTACGGACGACATACCAATATATGTAAGACCTTTCAAATACGCGCAATGCGAAAAGATTGAAATTATGAAACAAATTGATAAACTGTTAGAACAAGACATTATTAAGAACAGCCATTCCCCATGGAGCGCACCAGTTTGGCTGGTTCCAAAGAAAATGGACGCTTCAGGCGAGCCGAAATGGAGAATGGTTGTGGATTTCCGTAAACTTAACGAAAAACAAGTGAATATGGCTACAGTCGAACGCCCGACAGTAGGATACCCTTCTCCCAATTTTCTAAATCTGTTACAAACGTGTAACTACACTGATAATTTCGCGTATAGCGTAAAGCGGCGAGACGCAACGTCGAAGTCGACGTCAACTCCAAGCAGCGCGCCGGCTGCTGCTCGTACATTTGTATTGAAAACGTTGACTTGAATAACTCCTGTGTTATTGGTCCGATCGGATTGTAATTTGGAGAATACATTTATATGGTATTAAGCATTATACATACCAAAGCACAACTTCATAAGTTTAATACTTTGCTTAATAATCGTAAATTACCGATTTGCGGGGGCGGTGGGCGTGGCATCAAACATTTGAAATAAACTTTGTCTGCCTCTTATATATAGGAACCTCCATACCAAATTTGGTGTCTCTAGCTTTTTTAATAGCTGAGATCCGTTGTCTCATACAGACGGACAGACGGACAGACGGACAGACGGACAGACAGACGGACATGGCTCAATCGACTCGGCTAGTGATCCTGAGCAAGAATATATATACTTTATGGGGTCTGCCACGCCTCCTTATGCCTGTTACATACATTTCACAAAGTTAGTATACCCTTTTTTGACCATTTTCAATGGTCGAAGGGTATAAACAGTTAAAGATAAATATCCAATGCCAGCGATCAATGACGTATTAGATTAAATCGGCCGTGCGAAGTATTTCTCTGCACTGGACCTGGCAAGCGGTTATCACCAGATAGAGATGGCAAGAAAAGATAGACCAAAAACAGCGTTCACAGCTGTTGGAGGTCACTATGAGTTCACCAGACTGCCGTTCGGGCTAACTAACGCCCCGGCTACCTTTCAAAGGGTTAAGGACAACGTATTAAAGGAGCTAATCGGAAAATGCTGTTTAGTCTACCTTGATGATATTGTCGTGTTCTCTAGTTCTCTTCAGGAGCATATGACACACTTAAAGTTGGTTTTTCAGAAATTAGTTTAAGCTAATTTAAAGCTCCAAATAGAAAAGTCAGAATTCTTAAAAAAGAAATAGAGTACTTTGGTCATATAGTGACAGCAGAGGGGATTAAACCTAATCCTAAGAAAATTGAAGCAATTAAAAAATTTCCTATTCGCCAGACTAAAAAGGAAATTAAATCGTTCCTCGGACTACTAGGTTATTATAGAAAGTTCATTAGGGTTTTCGCAAGAATTACTAAGCCGTTGACGAGACAGCTAAAAGGCAAATTAAAAACAATAAAGATAGACGAAGAATTTACTGACACTTTCGAGACGTGTAAAACGCTCCTATGCAACGATCCAGTGTTGCAATACCCTGACTTCGACAGAGAATTCATTCTGACAACAGATGCCAGCAATGTGGCAATTGGGGAAGTTTTGTCGCAGGGTACATTAGGGAAAAACTCTACCCGGACGTAACTAAACAAATGAGTTTGATGAAGAGTCAGAATATAGAAAAGTTAAACGAAGGAAGAGAAGACCCACAACACTTAGAAACAGGAGCAATAATATTTAGAAAAGAAAATAGAAGGAATAAATTAACACAAAGATTTACTAAACACAAAGTACTAGAAGACAGTGGGCATACATTAACCTCAAACAAAAAGCAGAAGTTACATAAGTCAAAATTAAGAAAAGGCACTAAAAGTAACAATACACATTGACTATAAAACAATAACATTACAAATACCCCATGAAAATATTTACAGGTTTGCCCTAGCAGAGGGTCAATTCGCTAACGTTCAGTACTTGGAACCAGGAACTCCGATGGTTAGACTAGAATAAGGAACAGCTAAAAATATACATAACTATAGATTTATAGCTCAGATTATCTGTATTGAAGATTATAAGAAGAATATAGAACAGTTGCAAAGTGTACTGCAGGAAATGAAAACAGTACAGTTTCCGGGAGAAGCTATTAAAAGCTATTAAGGAAAAACTTAACCAGGTTAAAGAAAAAATTAATATTTTAACTCCAAGAAAGAAACAAGAAAGAGGAGCAATTAATGGATTAGGAAGTTTAATTAAAACAATAACAGGAAATATGGATGCAGAAGATTCTAATAAGATAAAAGATGAGTTTCAAAATATACATGATAGTTTAGGCGAATTAGCACCAGAAATTAATAACGAAAATGAAGTTGTAGTAAGATTCCAAAACATAACTAAACACATAAACCAAGAGCAAATAGTAATAAGCAATTTCATTAAGAATTTTAAAAACAAATTTTTTAAACGCTTAACACAAGAACACAATGAAATTCATGCTCTACAATATACAAACAGATTAGGATATAACATCGATATATTATATAATCACATTTCAAACATATTAGAAAGCATATTGTTAACTAAATTAAGAATAATACCTAAGTTTATATTGTCAACGGAAGAAACAGATAAAATTATGGATATATTTACAGAACAAAATGTTAAAATAAAATCTCAAGAACATTTATACAGACTATTAGAAATGGATACATTTATAAACAAAATTAATGTTATTTTTTATATAAAAGTACCTATGTTCGAACTCGAGAATTATAAACTCGCTCTAATATGAGCCCAATACCAATACCAATACCAATACCCTTAAACAAGACAAAATATCTGCAAATTCCAAATTATATTTTATTTAACAAAGATGTCTTAAAATCTGTAAAAGAAAAATGTGACAAAGTTCACGAACAATATATTTGTAAATCTAAACTAGAAGATACCCCCAAATGGAGACGAAAGGTGCCTTCGATCAATCGCCAACGCGGATTTGGCGGTCTGTGACGCGGTTGAATTGGACGACAAGGAACGTATTTTGGAACCTGAAAGAGGAAAAATTTTGGTATTAAATGGAATTCGAACGCAAATACACTCAAATTGCGTGAGGCCATTCCAAGTAACGGGAAATGTCATCGTTACCTACAAAGACTGCAACCTGACTATTAATGGACTTACGTACGGAAATGCAGAGATAAAGATCGACGAATCAATAGAGCTTGTTATTCCCCTGTACAAAAGGGTGGAAATCAATAACACAATAGAAGATCTAAACCTCCCAAAGCTGCATTTGGAAAACGCAAATAACCGGAATAAATTGGTTTATATCCAAAACGTGGCGCGAACCAACTTCGCAGCTATTTACATCGTTTTGGCCATACTAGCAGGGACCATCATAACGATAATGATGGTAAAGCGGAGAGTTGCCGTATTCACACCGTCGACTCCACTGGTAGATTTCGTGCTGTCACTTCCTTCGATGTGGCCGTCACTTCAATCCAGGGGGGGAGGAGTTACCACATGCACCCTTCCAACGGTCAGCATCGTACCCCCTCCTAAACCGAAGCGGGAGAACAACAAAGAGAGTAATACGACTCCAACTCTCAACGGCGGTACTTATATTTACTCTTAAACACTTACACACTAAAATGAAATTCAAGTGTATACTTTTATATAAGTGAGCCCAGACCCAAGAGTACATTGCTTCAATTAAAATAACAAACAGGAAAAGGGCCAAAATGCCGACTAGGCATTGTTGCAACATTGTAAATTCTTAGAAGCACAAAATATGTTCTGAGTCGTTTTAAGTATCGAGTGGTGTTGAATAAATTCATTCTGTATCTATCATCCGAAACAAACGGACGTGTTTTAGTTCCAAAATCTACCCTGTATAAAAAGTAGAAGTGAATAGTACAATTTAAGAAAAATAAAGTTAAAACTATTCAACGTCTTCTCATCGATCGGAAGAAAAGCACCCCTTTTCCCCTCTTTTGTTCAGCAAACAAACCCTCTGGAACATCGTTGGATCTATAACTCACGCGCACACCCGCTTGACAACTGGCGCTTCACTCACGACGCAACTCACGATCGTCCGTTGGTCGTGCAGAAATGCCCGTGGCCGCCTGCACTCCCACAAGTCGCTCCGTGGTATATTGCACCACACCGCAAACTCGTTAGAGTACACACTCACACCCGCTTGCCAACTGGCGCTTCACTCACGACGCAACTCACGAGCGCGTGTATAGAAGTCGCTTTCTGGTCAGCGGAGCACCGGCATACCAGAAGGCGCGATTTCTGCACATACACATTCACACCGGCACACACGTACACGACACTTTTCCACAAATGCTCTTGGGGGAAAGGAAGTAACACTGATTATATTTTAATAATCACGCGGGTTGGCTTTTCATTTAAACATTGAATAACAGGGTTTTGTTTTATTTCATGGTTCATCGGTACTAATTCTTATTCTAGCTAGTCCCTGCCTACTTCGCACCATTACGTCTAGCTCTAGTATTGCTTTTTATTTATTTATTTATTTATTTAACGTCAACTAAGACAGTCGACTAGAAATTAATTCTTATTTTTAAATTAAAATATAATTAAAATTAAAAAAACGGAAACAATAAAAATTTAAAATTATGATATTAAAATTGAATTTCATAAAAAATTTAAAATTATCAAGGATATATATATATTTATAAATTTAAGTTTAAGTTTAAATTTAAGTTGCGAAATATAAAACAAGATTTCCCGATCCAGCATTTGCTGCGAAGGATTGGGGAAAACCCTGTAAAACCCAATCAGATCGGTAGATTAGTATTAGTTGTTAGGATGTATATTAATTGTTGTTAGGTGGTTTAATATAGATAATTTAATAGATGAGAGGGAGGATTCCGTGTTGATTACTCTAAAAAGCTTATTATAAAAGAAAGAATCTAAAAGAATCATGCAAGCTATAGTTATTATTACAGAAACCCAACGAAAGTGGTACAAAATTCCGTGTGACCCTAGAGGGAACACAGAAGTTTAGTTGGTTAAGCAGGAAAGGAGAGTCAATGTCGTATTTTATTAGTTTTATTATAACCATAACACACAGCATAATACGACGGTTAGTTAAGGAGGGTAGGTTAATTAGCAGGAGTCGGCTTGAGTAAGGTGGTAAATCTATGTTAGAAACCCAGTTAAAGCGACGCAAAGCAAAGAGCAAAAATTGTTTTTGGACAAACTCAATTCTGTCTTGATGGACCTGGTATTGAGGAGACCATACATAGGATCCATATTCCAAAATCGGGCGAACAAGAGAAGTGAAAAACAATTTTGTCGTATAGGGGTCTTCGAATTCTTTAGCCCATCTTTAAATGAAGCCAAGAGCCCGATACGCCTTATTGACAATGTGTGTTATATGGCAATCAAATTTCAACTTATGATCAAAAAGAATTCCAAGATCTATTACTTCAAAAATTCTGCGAAGTGGAAATTGATCAAGTTGACAACGTGAAAATTACTTCTATAAAAAGACATGACCTCGTTGGAGTCTTCGTTATGGCCGCCTTCATTGTTTACGATACTCAAAACATCGTGGAGAAGTGCCGCATGGGTAACCGAGATGTTATCCAACATGCTTTGGATCTATTTCTTGATGTTTTGAGCATGTTCCGCAGTTTGTTGATCATCCTTACACAAAAGGAGGAGCAAAAACAGGCCGACCGTCGTAAGAGAAAGTAAAGCATCAACAAATTAGAAGTTCACATTTAAAATTTTAAAACAAAGGGGCCGTGTAATTTTTATACCCTTCGACCATTGAAAATGGTCAAAAAAAGTTATATTAACTTTGTGCAATGTATGTAACAGGCATAAGGAGGCGTGGCAGACCCCATAAAGTATATATATTCTTGCTCAGGATCACTAGCCGAGTCGATTGAGCCATGTCCGTCTGTCTGTCCGTCTGTCCGGCTGTCCGTCTGTCTGTTTGAGACAACGGATCTCAGCTATTAAACAAGTGGGTAGGGCTACAGTCGAACGCCCGACAGTATGATACCCTTCTCCCAATTTTTAAAATCCGTTACAAACGTGTAACCACACTCATAATTTCAAACAGAAATTTTGCACAAATACTTCTACTACATATAGCTTTCTCGCTCATACTCACACAGCGTCGCACGTTAAGAGTGACGTCGACGTCGGCGTCAACTACTGAAAGCAGCGCGCAGGCTGCTGCTCGTACATTTGTACTGAAAACGTTGACTTGAATAACTTCTTTGTTATTGGTCCGATCGGATTGTAATTTGGGGGATATGTTCATATAGCATTTAGCATTATACATACCAAAGCAGAACTTTCTAAGTTTAATACTTTGCTTAATAATCGTAAATTACCGATTTGCGGGGGCGGTGGGCGTGGGATCGAACATTTAACATAAACTTCACCTGCCTCTTATATATAGGAACTTCCATTCCAAATTTGGTGTCTCTAGCTTTTTTAATAGCTGAGATCTGTTCCCTCATACAGACGGACAGACGGACAGACAGACGGACATATCTCAATCGACTCGGCTAGTGATCCTGAGCAAGAATATATATACTTTGTGGGGTCTGCCACGCCTCCTTATGCCTGTTACATACATTGCACAAAGTTAGTATACCCTTTTTTGACCATTTTCAATGGTCGAAGGGTATAAAAAGCTAGAGACACTAAATTTGGTATGTAGGTTCCTAAATTTCCCAAGCAGATGAAGTTTATGTTAAATGTTTGATGCCACGCCCACCGCCCCCGCAAAGCGGTAATTTGTGATTATTAAGCAAACTATAAAACCTTTAAAGTTCTGCTTTGGTATGTATAAAGCTATATGCCATACGAACATATTCTCCGAATTACAATCTGATCGGACTAATAACACAGAAGTTATTTAAGTCAACGTTTTCAGTACAAATGTACGAGCAGCAGCCTGCGCGCTACTTTAGCAGTTGACGTCGACGTCGGCGTCACTCTTAACGTGCGTCGCTGTGTCAGTGTGAGCGAGAAAACTATATGTAGTAGATGTATTTGTGCAAAATTTCTGTTTAAAATTATGAGTGTGGTTACACGTTTGTAACGGATTTTAAAAATTAAGAGAAGGGTATCCTACTGTCGGGCGTTCGACTGTAGCCCTACCCACTTGTTTAACTCTTATTTCAATCTGACATGGATAAGAACATATTAAATTTATAGCAAACATTTGATACACATATAAACCATGCAAATCCAAAACTCAACATACAATAAATTCATCCATCCTTACACTTCGAACAGTTTAAATATAGTAAATTACGGCTACACCAAGTAAAAAATGAGTCAATATCGACTTGAAGTGAATTAGCGGTCAGTTCATTGTATGTTAAGCAAAGTTTCACATCATGAGCATACATTAGAATATTAGATTAGTGTAGAACAGAGGAAAGATAATTTATAAATAGGTTAAAGAGTAAAGGGTCGCACGACCATTTAAGGCCGATGTTTTTATTAATTGCATCTCTGATCTTTAAAGAGAGGCCAGCGCATTTTACGTGCATACAATTATTGCACAGCCAGCAGCCAATGTAATCGGCATTGGGATCAGCAGCGCATTTGCAGTTTGATGCACAGCAAGGCAGCATTTTAAAATAAATTCAAATTAAAAGAAAAATGAAAGTTATGAAAAGAGCGATTGAGATTGAGAGAGAGTGCACTCAACACAAAACAACAACAGAGCGTAAGCAGAGCGAGAGCGTAAGCAGCGTGAGAGCACGATTCTATTCTGCTTGCTTTGTCTCCTCCCTACTTTTTTTTATGGTTTTCTTTAAATTTATATATACACTGAAAATCCATGGCCTCTTACAGTCACCGCGTGACTGTAGCCTTTCCGACTTGTTATGCTCAGCATTTATAGAATAGGCATCAAAATTTATCATGAGTACATTGTTTAAAATACTTGAATTTTTGACAACCATCAGCCCATTTTTCAAAATGGTTACACCGCTTTCAAATTCAATCGACATTCCTGCCTCTTGGAGACGCTTTACGGACATCAAATTACCAGCAGCTTCCTTACAAAATAGAACATCCTCCAGTGTAATCTCATGGTCATTTCGTAGCCGGACAATACCACGCTTAGTGGCATAAGTAAATTCGCCTTGCTTGGCCACTGCAGTTTTAAGTGGAGGCATCAACTCCACACTGCCGGTATATAGCGACTCATCATTTATAAGATGGTCCTAGCACCAGAATCAAGGATAAGCCCGCAGTTATTCCTCACTGAGGTGTTATTCACTTCTCTTACCATGAACGCAATGCCGTGTGATGTAGCAGTTTGAACTTGTTTTTCATTTTCTTTATTTATATCATTTAATATTCTTTTATAATAAAAGCAGTCTTTTTATACCCTTCGATCATTGAAAATGGTCAAAAAAGGGTATACTAACTTTGTGCAATGTATATAACAGGCATAAGGAGGCGTGGCAGACCCCACAAAGTATATATATTCTTGCTCAGGATCACTAGCCGAGTCGATTGAGCCATGTCCGTCTGTCTGTCCGTCTGTCCGTCTGTCCGTCCGTCCGTCTGTCCGTCTGTCCGTCTGTATGAGGGAACAGATCTCAGCTATTAAAAAAGCTGGAGACACCAAATTTGGTATGGAAGTTCCTATATGTAATAGGCAGATAAAGTTTATTTCAAATGTTTGATGCCACGCCCACCGCCCCGCACATCGATAATTTACGATTATTAAACAAAGTATAAAACTTAGAAAGTTATGCTTTGCTATGTATAATGCTAAATGTCATATGAACATATTCAATCATATTACAATCCGATCGGACCGATAACACAGAAGTTATTCAAGTCAACGTTTTCAGTGCAAAATATAAGTTAACAACAATAAATATAAAACAATACAAACAGCTAACTAATCAATAAATAGTACTTAAAGCTAATAAACATAAAACAACATTTAACAAGAATTGCCTAAATAATAAATAACGAAATATTTAACAAGAATTGCAGTTCAATAAACTAAACATTCGCCTATCCAATAAGAACTGCAACATTGTATTACATTGTTCAGTTCAATAAACTAAACATCCGCCCAAAACGTCGCACATGCCACCAATAGCGTCCGCAGTTTGTCTTGCGTGCGCACTTTCGACCCTTGACGACAAATTGCTGACATTGCAGATCATGGCCACTTCAATCCAGATCTGCAGAGCTCTGCCGCGTCGATGCGCAACACCCACAGCTATATTAGGGTATTCTTAAGACTCTTCTGTTCAGTCACAATTTGGAGTTGAATAAAACGACATCAAAATAAAATTTCTGAGTTTTAATAAAACGGAAATTAATTGGCGCCCGAGTAGGGACCAGTGTGAGGACAAGTGATTAAGTTCAATTGAGCGCAAAAAAACCTAAAAGTTATTGTGCGACTCTACTGGCCCAAACCCAGTTGTAATTCGAAGTGACTCCTTCCATTAATTTGGAAATCGGAAAGCAACACACATATATGGTCCACATGGCTCGTGGGCTGAGTCCCCAGTCAACACGGAGCACACGCGCCAATGCCTGCACGACTCCAGTCAGCCGATCACGTAGCAACGTGATATGCGGGAGGAAACTCAACCGCTCGCCAACTGTGATGCCGAGGTACCGGTATCTCATCACATACGGCAGGCCTGCTCCTGCAAACCGTACAATAGGTGGCCTACTTCGGAATAATCGCCCTTTCAGCATCATGATCGCCGTCTTGCTGGTGGAGACGGCAACGCCGACCTCCGCTCTCCATGCTCCTACGACGGACATGAAGTGCTCGCCTTTTGACTCCAGTTCGCTCCGGGAACGTCCCTCCACGAAAAGCAACAAGTCGTCTGCAAACGCGCTGAAACCACAAAGTGGCTCCAGACGCTGGAGAAGCGACTCCATCGTCATGTTCCAAATAAATGGAGCCCTGTGGGCAACCTCGTGTTACCGGAACAGTAACTTCCCCATACCTGCTGACTAAGCTTGCGTTCTTGGCGGAGAAGACGCTTCTCCACAAGCTGGCTTCTCGGCAGCCGAAGTCGATCAGTCGTCGCATGACGACATCCCACTCCACGTGGTCGAAGGCTCCTTGGAAGTCCACGAAGACACCGAGTACATATTGCGCCGGACTGGTAGCAACAGCGCTCACGACGTGACTCCAAGCATCCTGAACGCAGCGTCCTTCTCGAAATCCAAATTGCCATCTGTTTCCATCAGGTAGAACGTCTTTCAATCGGTTCACCATGATCCCCTCTAGCACCTTGCCGAAAGTTGGCAGCAGACAGATACCGCGGTAAGAGGCAGGATTGCTCCTGTCCTTATCCGGCCCTTTGAGGAGCGCCACAACACGAGGGCGCTTCCACTCAGTGGGAAAGTATCCACTTCTGATACAGCGGGAAAACAACGCTGTCAGGTGCTCGGGGATGGCTCGCCACACCGCCTTGAATATCACCCCGGTGATACTGTCCATGCCGGGAGAGCGCCTGCTCTTCAACCGTGCGACACAAGCATCTACCTCTGGGGATTCAAGCGGCGGTGGACTCACATCAGGGACAACGTAGGAGGCCGTTAACTCCGAAACTGGGAAAAATTTCCGAAGAAGCACTCCAGCGCAGTCGTGCCAACCGAGGTCGGTTGTCCGTTTGCGGCCACGGAAAATCTTAAAGACTTGCCCCCATGGGTCGTCCTTGTTCTCTCCCACGAATTGCCTCCAGTTATCCTTCTTGACCTTCAGAATGAGCTTCTTGTACTGAGCAGAGATGACTCTCAGTTCAGATGCAAGTTGCTCGGCATCGTCGCTTGCGCGCGAACGAGCGGTTTGAAGCCGCCGCCTCAGTCTCCTGACTCTCGGCGTTTGGAAGATAGTTCGGGAGTCCACCAAACAATCTTCCTTGCGGTCTTGGGTCCTCTGCGTCCCAGCACTTGATCGCACACAGAGTGCACGAGCGAGCGCACTGCAGAGACCTGGTCATCCAACGGCGTGCCGGCAAAATAGTCCGGGAGTTCCGAAGCCCGTCTCGTCACCTCGTCCTCAAACAACCGTCAGCGTGCATCGGAGATGTTCCAGGATGGCACAGGAGCAAAGCTCTCAACTGTGTTACCGGGTTCTCGCGTAACCACAACATTAGTCGCTAAGATCCCATTCATCCACTCTCCACTCATACGTGGCCCACGTAGACGCTGCGTAACTGGCGATCGTCACATCGATATCACTACTTGCGTAGCGATTATCGAATGTGAAGGTGTCTGACGCCACATTCAACACCCCGGCTCGGCTTCCTTGAATCCAGTCGGACAGCAGCTCACCCCGTACGTGATTAAGCGAACCCTGAGCACGCTCAGAAAGTTTGCTAAACCACAAGGGGGACACTGCATTCGCGTCTAGACCAAAGATGACCGGCGTGCGGCTGGCTAGCAGCAGCACCGCATCTAAGTATCTTAGGTACGGCTCCAGGTCGGTGTTGAACTGGCAGTATACGGAGCATAGGAAGATTGAGCCAAAACTTCCCGTGATGCTCACGCATACGCCAAACTCTGTATCGAGGGGCTCTATCGGCATACAGATGGCATCCGTGCTGTCTACGGGAGCCTTTCCATGCCTGTCCGAAAACACACGCATCCCGGATGGGACTCCCGTGATTCGTCCAGCGAGGGCCACGTAAGGCTCCTGCACCAATGCGAACAAGTGGCCAGAGTCGCGTAAGCGGACTCCGAGCTCGATGGTAGGAGCTCGGCCACGGCCACAATTTGCTTGGAAGAAGCTAAACATTAATGTCTAGCGTTTACCCTCGCAAGCACCGCACCGTAGATGGGGCACGTCTCCGACAACATGAAATGACTCTTTCGCCATCGGTGACTGACCACGGATTCGTCTCCAAGTGCACTGCCTTTTTGAAAGCTACTGGGGAGAACTCCTCCTTAAAGTTGTTGGCGTACAACTCTTCCATAAACTCCTCAGGCAGATAGGAACA
>JAEIFR010000104.1:0-94948 GCA_018904105.1 Zaprionus tsacasi | reverse complement strand
TCTAACTCGCTCTATCGTTATTATCGATTTTAAAAGAAGACGTAGCATAATGCTAAAAAAAATAAAAATAAGAACAGAAGAAAAAACAAAAAACAAGTCGGAAAGGCTACATTTGAGCGCGCCCGACTGTGGTATACCCCCTACAAATTTTTTTTTCTAGCTCGCCTTATAGTTATTATCGATTTTAAAAGAAGCTGTAGCATAATGCTAAAAAAAAAGTAAGAACTGAAGAAACACAAAAACAAATTTGTGCCCCTGAGGGGGAATTGAACCATGGATCTCACAAAGCTTGTAATATGCAGGTTGCAACTATAACCACTTCGCCATAAGCACATTATTATTTGGACCGGCAAAGTTGCCTTATGAGACCAATCAGCTTGTCGTGCAGGACAAAAACTAATATACTAATGTCTTTCATACTTAAAATATTTTAAGTGTTTGACAAAAAGCAGTATCCAAAAAAAAAACGCTTTTGCATTCAGTAGTATTCGAGCCCGTACACTTTCGCTTCACAGTCCACGTCCACATCCACTCAGCCACTGCACCTTTTTTGCATCTACTATAAAATTGCAATAATGATCAGTGCAAATAACTGCAGCGAGGAGTGTCGTAAGGTGCAGAACGAAATGAGAGCTTTCATGCGACAGACACGGATTGGCTTTAAGGAATTTTGTAGTGGTTTTCGTACGCTTTCTAAACAGTTCTCAATGCTGGACTCGGAATTTAATGGCCTTCAGATGATAAATGAGTCCCTTAAGCGGTTAAAATCTAAGCGCAAAGAAGAGACCATGTCTGCTGTTGTTCCGCCATCAAACTTATCTCACCCTAGTACTCCGTTGAAATTGTACACCTAGTCTTGAGGAATATTTTCTATTGCCTTTCCTCCAGCACGACCTTTTCGATGGACTCTTTGACTTGTCATTGGTGCAAGTCAATCATGCTCTTCACTCCATGAAAATGTCGGACGTTCTATGTTTCGTTTTTCATCCATCTAAGGTAATTTTAAATAGGCCCAACCCCTTTCTGTACATGAAGATCCTTAACATCCCACCTTCGAAGTCAATTTCGATTTTGGATATTATTCATTGACTAATAGTAAAAAACCAGGTAAGAGTGTGCGCTTTTTCAGAACAGCAGACTTACTATTGTTACATAATCCTATTTCTTACTTTGATTGGTCTGATCTTAACATTTGCAATTATATGGCAGTGGCCAAAAATGTATAAATATATATATAAATATAACAACATTATTTTTTGAATTATGTGTTCCGAGATTCTATCCGACAGTATCAAGTAAGCAACCGTTGTTTACAAAAGAGCTGTCATGCCTAAAATGTGTAGTAAATGTGTAGAAGAATTAATTGTGCAGAATACTCTGTTTGAAATTTTTAGTATGGATACACGTTTGTAAAAATTGGGAGAAGTGTATCTTACTGTCGGGCGCGCTCGAGTGTAGCCTTACCGACTTTTTTTTCCTTCCATTCGGAGGAAATCATTTTTTATTCCTTTTCTCAAAAAGGGCAGCAAATCGGATGCAACTACCAATAGAGGCATCTCTCAGCTATGGACCATACCTAAGTTCTTTGATAATGTCTTAACCCTTCACTTGCAGCACTTTTGTAGATCCATTTTCTCCAAATTTTCTTGAGTTGCCATCCTTTGTGGTACAAGAATTTCAGAAAAATCTTCAAAACGATGTCGTTTATAATGATTTCAGTAAAGCTTTTGACTCAGTTTATCAAGCCCTCCTTGCAGAAAAGCTAAAACTTCTTGGATTTTCGCCTAAACTTCTTACCAAATAGTGTTCCTTAAAGTGCTCCTTGTTCCTCAAGGGAGCCGTTTAGGTCCCCTTCTATTCACTCCTGTCATCAATGACCATCCGCTTTTCATACGATCTGCTTGCACTCTTATGTATGCAGATGATATAAAGCTATGTTTTCGAACCTAAATAGTTTTCACTCTTGGTCCCGTACAAATTTATTAATTCTGAATAGTTCTCAATGCAAGCTGGTGACATTCTAGCGAACCAGCCCTAAGTTGGCATCCTATACACTTCTTGGTTGTGCTTTGGAAAGAATTACCTTAGTTGACAATCTTGGTGTCCGTTTGGATTGCAAACTTAAATTTTGGGAACATGTTTCTACTGTGGAAAATAAGGCATTCCCATCCTTGGCTTTATTAAGCGATGGTCTAAGGAGTTTGACGATCCTTATGTAAGAAAGACCCTATATACTTCACTTGTTCGTCCAATTCAGGAATACGGATCATGCATATGGTATCCTCAGTACACTAATCATAACAAACACATTGAATCTGTACAAAAAATGTTAACTTTTCGCCTTACAAGGCCTTAACTGGGATGTATATTTAAGACTTCATACTTATGGCAGTAGACTTTTGTTGCTTAATTTACCTTCTAGTTTTTATTAATAACCTCATTCAAGGTGATATTGTCATTGTAGACCTTGTTAGTTGGTTACACTTCTCTTACCCTTGTAAAATAACACGAAACTGCTTACCACTAACTCTTCCTAATTGTAGTTCGAAGTACGCCCTACATGAACCCTTCAGGGTATTATGTTCTGATTTCAATAAGTACACTTTTATATTAACAAATAGAAACTATGTACTAGCCTTCAAGTTGAAACTTTTGTCCTTCCTTGGTAGAAATTAAATTTTTCTCGATATGCCTGTCTCTTTTTTAGTTTCTGTCTGCATGATCTTGTTTATGAAACTGTCCCTCGGTAGGTCGGGAATGTTTTAACTTTTTACTAATACTATTAACTCTTCTGATCTGATTGGCCTTTCTGGGATTTCCCCACTTCTTTGCAACAAATGTTGGATCGGTTTTATCTTTGTTTTTCCCAAATTAAATTCAATTCAATTAGATTAAATTAATATTAAATTTAAACTTCTAAAAATTTGTTGAACTTATATATAATTTCGTTTAATTATTGAAAATTTATCATTTTTTAAATTATTCTTTGCTAATTCAGTCGACTGCATTTAGTTGAATTTAACTTAATTACATAGATAAAAATTAATTAAATAAACATCTAAAGGAATTGCCTTGAACGTAAATCATTGGTCCTTGCCAATTACACACGAAAACATAAGAACTCTGTGCACTTTTTCGTTATTGAGAGTAGTGGGTCGACTAACAAATGATCCTTTATTGTATGATGCAAAGTTTGCATTATTGTTGACTAAATTCGTACAGAGCTATGTCCGACATTGGCATCAAACCAATTTTCATGTTGGCCCACGGGCACTTGTAAGTATGTTTCGAAAGCGTATTTGGATTGTTAACATTCAGGGGGTCTGCAGTAAGGCAGTTCGTTCGTACATTTGATGATTCAAATGCAAAACGCGACTTCTGACTTTCTCATTTTCTCGTTCTGCGTACTTCTGGAACTCTAACAAAAACTCTACGTTCGTTAATTTTTAAATTTTTTACATTCGGTTTTATTCCAAAAAATATTTCGTATGAGATTTTTTTACTGTGCTTGCGATTGGACGATTTTTTAATAAAAATACTGTGTTCATACCGTGTGTGTGCTTGCTTCCCTCAACAAGTACCTACCAATGTCCATTGCCGATCTTTTATATTTTTCTACAACGCCGTTTATATCATGGACATGGGGTTAAACGAATTCCCTTATATTCTACAAAGTTCAATACTTTTATTTTCATTCGCTGTTTTCGTTTTCTTCAGCTCCATCATCTCCTTTGACAGCTCTAAGAGTGAATTTACGGCCCAATCTTCATCTTCGTTCTTTCCCTTATTAGGAACCTACAAATGTACATTGCTGATCTGCTACATCTTTCTGCTAGGTTGATGTCTTCTTCTTCAGCTCCATCAATTCCTTTGACAGCTCAAGGTGCCAAATTACGGGCCAATCTATATTTTCGTAATTCAAATATGAATGACAGGCAAACTATATTGACATCTTCAAGTCGTTAATGACACAACCTTTTGAAACTACATCTGCTGGGTATTATTTTGCCGGTACATATCGGCATTAAGTTTCATTGGACCATTCCTGTATCTCAGGCTCTCTGTTCGAAACGAACTTCGCCAACGACAAAGGAAGAGAACGGATCCAGTGAAGAGTAATTTAGGAGTCCGACCAGTAGACGGCTCGAAATTTGACTTCAATAAAGGCTTAATTTTGTGATAAAGATCTGCTTGAAGGTGAGCGGCACATAACAGAAGTCTAGGAAGTGTTTTACTCTTGAGCGGCGATAGTCTAGATTTCAAAGTCAATAACAAAACCTTATGACCTTCAGAAAGTTTTGCTACAAACAGAGACGCAAACATTGTTGGCTTTCATAGATGCGTCGGTGAAACCAAGTTTTGTGTTGGTGACAACGAATTATTGAACACACATCGATGTATTGAGATTTCTTTGCATACTTTTTCCAAATGCAGTCGAATAAACGCATCCCAGTCCAACTTATTAAGCCATAACTCTTGCAGTAGGATATTGCCTTGAATGACAATTGGTCCTAATAAACTTTCATGTCACCAACAATATGTTCCTTTTTGTCGATCGGAGAACTATGACAGAGGTGTCATTTTATAAACCTTAAAGCATCTTCAGTAGGAGTCAATGATGTACCTAGACCTTAGTTTTTATCTTAATCGGAGATTGTTATCAATTTAACTGTGCTCTCAAATGCAGTTTACGTTGAAAACCACTTGCTCAATTCTTAATTGTCTTAAGTTTGTCTATGCACGCAGCAACTGTTAACATTTCATCGAAAGTCGAAGTCGACCCGAATAACTTCAGAAGCTCAAGGGAAGGATCCTCTTATTGCTTAACTCAACCACTTTATATACTGATGGCCAGAAAAGCGGCTGGGCAAGTACCATTAGTAACGGTGTTGATCTTAGCGAAACGATGTAAGCTGAAGAGAAAAAGAGTTGAGTTGAAGGCCCCACCATCAGAATGTCGTTAAGAGACACGTGTGTGGACGTCTTACAGGATACGTCAAACACCTCACGAAAAAATTTACCTATTTTAATTTTTTTATGTTTTGTTGTATTTTATATTTTTTTTACATTTATATTTATAAAGCTTATGGCAATACACAAAACGTGAGGCAGGTCAGTCCATTTTTAACAGACGTCTAAATTAAAGAAGAAGCAGTTGACGTTGGTGTGTGTGTCTTGAACAAATCTGAGCAAGCGCCAAAAATTCACATATCTCTCTCTCGTTCCAACTTTTACCATCGACTCTTGTCTATTCTGCTTGCTTTTTTTAATGGTTTACTTTAAATATATAACTCTAAATATCCATGGCCTCTTACAGTCACCGCGTTACTGTAGCCTTTCCGACTTGCTTTTATACCCTTCGACCATTGAAAATGGTCAAAAAAAGGTATACTAACATTTTGCAAATGTATGAAATAGGCATAAGGACACGTGGCAGACCCGAATAAAGTATATATTTTCTTGCTCAGGATCACTAGCCGAGTCGATTAAGCCATGTCCGTCTGTCTGAACTCGTTTTGCCATGAGCGGTCTGACAGCGCCTGGTCATGTGCTCATATAATCACGTGCTTTCTTAATGATTCTGGTACAAAAAGTTTCATTATCGCTAGGTAAGTTTGTGGGATAATATATAAACTTATCTACCACTCGGAAATCTGAGGAAGAAAATTTTTCTCGAAGCGAGACATATTTATTCAATATTCTAAAATGAGTCTGATTCCAAATCAATGACTGGAATCACATCAATATAAAGTGCAGCAATGACATTCTCCAATGATCTAGAAATGGCATCTGCGACGGAATTTTCTACCTTTTCGATGTTGAATCTCAAAATTGAATCCCTGCAGTTTAATAGCCCATCGTGCTAATCTGCCTGATAGATCGGGTTGATTCATGAGCCAGTGCAAACTAGCATGATCAGTGACAACTTTCAAATCATGACGATCAATGTACATACAAAATTTTTTAATGGTTAACATCACCGCCAAGCATTCCAACTCTGTGTTAATTACTCTGCACTTTATTTAGTTTCTTCGACATGAATGAAATTGGTCGCTCACAACCTGATTCATCACATTGGGAAAGAACCGCACCTATTCCGTGCAATGCAGCGTCACATTGCACAAGGAGCAGAACACAGTTTCAGTTTAATTGCTTCGAATGATTTTGGAGCCTAATCATTCCAAATTAGGGATTTGCCGCATAACATAATTGTAAGCGGAAATATGACTGACGAATATTTAGAAATAAAATGTTTGTACCAACCGGTCATACGAAGAAAACGCCGTTACTGCTTTTGCGTTTTCGGAATTGGAAATTCGCTAACCGCATTGATTTGATTTGGTTTTACGTGAAGCGTACTCTCACCTACTATATAACCTAAATAATCGAACTTTTTGAGACAGAGTTGGCTTTTCGAAACGTTTATCGTTAATCCAGCTTTCTTTAAGAGTGTTGCTACTTTCAAGAGATGCAGGATATGTTCTTCGAAATCCTTTGATAACACAAGAAGGTCGTCTATATAAACTAAAACGTGAGATTTAAGATGAACCGGCACATTGTGTGTGGCGCATTGGCTTAGCCGAATGGAATTCTTTTAAATAGGTACAGAGGAGATTCGGATCCATGAATGCTGTTTATACCCATCGACCATTGAAAATGGTCAAAAAAGGGTATTCTAACTTTGTGCAATCTATGTAACAGGCATAAGGAGGCGTGGCAGACCCCATAAAGTACATATATTCTTACTCAGGATCACTAGCCGAGTCGATTGAGACATGTCCGTCTGTCTGTCCGTCTGTCTGTCCGTCTGTCCGTCTATCCGGCTGTCCGTCTGTCCGTCTGTCTGTTTGTGACAACAGATCTCAGCTATTAAAAGAGCTAGAGACACCAAATTAGGTATGAATGTTCATGTATATCCGGGGCAGAACAAGTTTATGTAAAATGTTTGACGCCACGCCCACCGCCCCCGCAAATCGATAATTTACGATTACTATGCAAAGTATTGAACATATAAATTTACGATTATTAAGCAAAGTATTAAACTTAGAAAATGCTGCTTTGGTATGTATAATGCTAAATGTCATATGAATATATTCGCCAAAAAACAATCCGATCGGACCGATAACACAGAAGTCAACGTTTTCAGTACAAAAAAATATACGAGCAGCCGCCTGCGCGCTGCTTTGAGTAGTTGACGCCGACGTCGACGTCACTCTTAACGTGCGTCGCTGTGTGAGTGCGAGCGAGAAAGGTATATGTAGTAGAAGTATTTGTGCAAAATTTCTGTTTGAAATTATGAGTGTGTATACACGTTTGTAACAAATTTAGAAAATTAGGTGAAGGGTATCTTACTGTCGAGCACTCGACTGTAGCCATACCCACTTATTTTAATTTAAATTTATATTTGTAATTATATTTTATTTTACTCTTTGCGTCGACTGCTCTTAGTTGACGTTAAAATATAAATAATTAAATAAATAAATAACTAGGACTACTAAGTAAGACGTTTAGAAAGAGAGGGAAGGGGTCACTGGCAACTCAGAAAAAGCTCACTGTTGTCGGGCACAGCGAACATGCCCTCTTCACGCGTACACATGGTCTACGTCTTCCACGTGTACTCGTGAACTGCGCATAAGGGTATTTTCCCCGTGGCTGGTACTTTGGCCGCGTTTTCGCTGCGCACCTGGTCGGCTGCAGGCCGTGGGGGAACGCTCGTGACTACGGGTACTGTCGCCTGCACTCTCACAAATCGCTCAGTGTTGTATTGCACCGCGCCACACATGTTTTTTTTTTTTTATTGTGTATACGGCAGGAAAATGAAATCTTCTAAAGATACCATCTACCGTCCGTAGATGGCATGTACGATTCATAACCCTCCAAGTGGAGTTATGCCTACGTACTAAACATAAACCTCCGCTATCTCTCCTGTCCTGTCAGGCTCACCGGGACTGCCAGTCAAAGTAGTTCGTCGGTGAGCAGGATATGATGTCACTTCGCCATCCCTCTCATTATGCGTTGTACTGCGGTAAGACGCTCCATCCTTGACCCTTTAGTCGCCTTTTACGACAAGCCGGGTGCACTGTGGTAGTATTCTAGCCCCGCCAGCACACGGGGGTACTCCTTATCCGTCATTCATATTGGCTATCTCGTCCTTACGGACGCGCTTCATCATGTTGACGATGATCTCGTGTGCCCCATCCCAAACGTCTTTATCAGCCATCATAGCGACCATCAGACTTCTCGGGCTGAGAGGCGACCCGGCGAGCGAATCTAGCTGTACCTTCTCCTCGACGAACCTGCAGCAGTGCAGGTTTATGAGCACATACTTCAGCTGATTCCACTGCGTCGGTGCATTAGATGCATTGGGGTGTGTTCGCATGGTGGAACCTGAATAGGTACCCTCGAAAACATCCATGGTCCGTGAGGAACTGCGTCATATGATAATCCGTCTCTTTGTGCGCACACTCTGCCCATTCCATTAGGTCAGGGATAAGCTGGAACATCCACCGCCCTCGTTGCGACTCTTGCCACCTGGTCTGCCAGACTTCTTGGATCCACTCATGTATCTCTGACTGGGAAACTCCTTCGCGCGCTAGGTATTGGCCCTTTATCACCAGGTCAATGGGTATAGTTTCTGAAAGAGCGTGCGCTGCGTCGTCCGATATTGTTTTGAAGCCTCGGATGAGTCTCAAAGCCATTGTTCGTGATACTGCTCGCGCGCTGCCCAAATACGATGCTTTGCTGGTAACACTGCTCCAGATGGGGGCAGCGTATAGCAGCGTTGCCTTTGTGACCGCCGCGAGCAGTTTTCTGGCCGGCAATCTAGGTCCACCCACATTGGGCATGATTCTTGCCAAGGCTGCTCCTGTCATTGCCGCTTTTCTGCTAGCATAAATGGCGTGGTCCTTAAAGGAGAGCCTACGGTCTATTAGGACTCCCAAATACTTAAGCGATCCTGCTGAGACTATTTCCACACCATTGACTTCGACCTGCATGCTCTCAATTGTTTTTCTGCTGCTCAATAGGACTACTTCCGTCTTGTGCGCAGTAATTCCCAGGCCTACTGTTTCCAGCCATTCGATGATCGTCCTGATCGCCAAGTTGCTGTTGATCTGGAGCTCCGGCATAGTCTTGGCGACCGCTGTTACCGCAACGTCGTCGGCGAAGCAGTGCAGCTCCACTCCTCTGGGTTTATTGATGCTCAATATTCCATCGTACACGATGTTCCATAATATCGGTCCAAGTACCGAACCTTGTGGAACTCCTGCAGAGACTTGGTAGCTTCTTGGACCAGCTTCTGTTTCATACCATAACACTCGGTCCCTGAAGTAGTTGCCAATCACACTCCTTAGGTTACCAGGTATGCCCATGTTGCAAATGCATTCTTCACGTCAAGCGTGATGATGGCACAATACTCTTTGCTGCCGCCTAGCCAACGATCACCGTCGAGAGCGTTTTTGGCTACTTCAGTTACCGATGTGAGAGCGTCGAGCGTACTCCTCCCCTTCCGGAAGCCGTACAGTTGGCGTTGGAGGCCTGTGAGGCTCTCGGTGATTACCTCTATGCGCGCGTAAAGAATACGCTCAAAGAGTTTGCCCACAATGTCCAGCAGACATAAGGGTCGAAAGCTGCCTGCTCCAGTTCCATTTCCCTTTCCTTTCGGGAGAAGGACAAGCTTCATCATTTTCCAACGTTTGGGGAAGACACCGTCCAGAAGACACTGTTGGAATGTGTCTCGAAATATCTCAGGTCTTGCGGTGGCAGCAGCTTTAACAATTACACCCGGGATACCATCAATGCCAGGAGCTTTGTTCGCCATAATCCTCTTCGCAGCTTCGGTAACTTCACATGATGTGATACTCGGAAAGCCGGATGACGGGGGTTCAAGAGCGGGTTGCCATAGCGTGTCTTGGCTTGGGAATAGCTCCGACACGATGCTGGCCATGGTGGCTGGGTCCTGGGGGGTTCCTCCACAAGTAACATTGAGTTTTTTCCTAACTACTTTGTAGGCGATACCCCAGGGGTCGTCGTCAACGCTTGCAAGCAGATCCTTAAATGCCTTCGCTTTTGCTGCAGAAATGCCGTTCTTCAACTCAGATCGCTTAGCTCTGTATGTCACAACGCATTGGGCGTGGTGCTGTTGACCTCTGGCACGTTGCGCTTGCCTCCTGGCCCTTAGGCATTCCGTTCGGAGCTGTTGTAAAGCGTCACTCCACCAGTGGACGGGGGGATTGCGTTTCGCTTTCGTTCTCCTCGGCATTACTGCGTCGCACGTTGTTTTGAGCGTGTCCATGAGTGCTGCCACCATGGACTCCGCATGACCATTTGGGATCTCCATAATGCCGATCTGGTATGCCAGCATATCCTCATCCAGTTTTCTGACGTTCCATATTGGCCCAGGAGTACTCCTTACTTGCCGTTGTGTGATGCACGACGTACGGGTGCTGAATGTAATTAGGGCATGATCGCTCAGCGTTACATCCTCCTGAACCATCCATTTAGCAGTGGGGGCTAGACTTCTGTTAACAAAGGTGACATCGATATATGATGTGCCTCTATCGTTGTTAAACGTCGGCTTGCCACCATCATTCAACAGCACAAGGTCCAGCTGGTTCATGGCATCAATAACGGCCCGTCCTCTGGGATTCGATATCCGGCTTCCCCATTCGATTGCCCAGGCGTTGAAGTCACCTGCAATGACTACTGGCTTGCGGCCTCTAGCGTGATGGACCAGATTATTTAACAGATCCTCGAAGAGGTCCGGACTGTCACTAGGCGGGGCGTAGCAGCTATAGAGGTGTACACCCTTAACTTTGGCGTACGCGATGCCACGCATAGGCACGTTTTCCTGATCCTCTATGTAGAGGTTTCTGCAGCATATGACTGCCGCCTTCCGTGTAGAATCGAAAAGCACTCCTGAGTTTCCCACACCAGGGGCGTACGGTTCGCACAGGAGCATGACGTCAGCATTCCGCTCTCTCGCTGTCTGGGACAGGAGGTTCTGTGCAGCTGCGCAGTGGTTGACATTTAGCTGTAAGATGTTAATCATCAGCACGACGACTCAAGACTCCTTTTTTTTTATGCTCGCTTTGTAGGTAGGGCATGTAGCACTACCTGTCGGGTGATTCCTGGCTACATCGCTGTTGCAGATCAGGCATTTCGGCGGGTTATCACAGCCCTTCGCTTTGTGCCCTCGTTCGCCGCACCGGAAACAGCAGTCCGAGCGATCAGGCTCCTTACAGTTGATGGCCCTGTGACCGTAACCCAGGCACTTATAGCATCTTGTGGGGCGTGTGTCTTGGATGATGCGACAGCGAGACCAGCCAACGGTTACCGAACCCTTTTTCAGGACGCTGATTGCGTCGTTAACGCTAAGCGTAACCGTCGCCACTTGCGTACCGTCTCGCATTTTGCACATCCCACGTACATCTTCTGGCTTCAGCTGAATCCCTTCGAATTCAGAGGCCATGCAGTTAAAGAGCTCCATTGCTGTCGTCGCCTCATCCATGCCGCTGCAGGTTAGCGCCATTCTCTGCGCGCCCGTGCGGACCGCTGCCATTTCCCGAAGCGATTCTTCGATCGCACCTTTGTAAATGGGCACGCTTGCAGAGGCTTTTCTCCTGTCTTTTTAATTATGATAGCCTCCGGTTTTTTGCGTAGTCGCTTTGGTGCCACCTTGGTCCACTCCACCTTTTTGCTTCCCTCCTTGGCTACGGACGCGAAGCTGGGCGGGACTGGCTCCTTAACCTTGGGCATCTGCAGTGCCACGTCCTTGCTAGCGGGAGGCTTCTTCGGGGCAGTCTTCACTGGGGCGCTCCTTTAGCTGGTTGCCGGGGTGCACGCTGGTTGGAGTTGCGCTTCCGTCTGGGTTGCCGTGCTCATTGATGGGGCCACCTTAACTATGGCCTCCTGCAACTGGATTGCTCTGGCATTTAAAGCTGCCATCTCCGAAATCACACCCTTAGATTCCCGGGTAACGAGGCGCTGCGTCTCGAAAGCTGAGAGCAGTACCGTTATTTTCAGGGACATGATGCCCAAAATGCTGCGCAGGTCCTCGTTTTTGTAGGCCGACGCGTCTAGTCGGCGAAACAGGCGGGGTTTTTGCTGAGGCCTTTTGGATCGACACGCTGATGAGATCGGATATCTTCTTCTTGGTCACTTGGGATGCTGAAGGGGCCAAGTTCACTCCTTCTTTAACTCCACTGATGCTGGGTATTGGTGTCGGCGTCTGTGGGACGGCTTGCGCTACGCTCACAGCCGCTGGAACTGGGATTTCAGTTCCTCGCTCCGTTATTCCCTCTACTCTAGTGGGGGACCTGGACATTCTGGCGCTTCGTTTGAATGGGTCCACCACGTCGTCGGGGGCAATGCCCCCCGCTGGACCGTCCATTAATTGACAAGCCGTTGATCTGGCAACACCACTCGCCTCAGGTCGTACCCTAAAGAGAGTTGGCAGCGCTGTCAGCTGTTTTCTCAGCTGCACCGAATTGCAGAATGAAAAATTAAGCAAAATTGTCTATATCACGCGATATTTACACGATGTGATCGCGCAGAAGGATAGCAAATTACCGCAAGGTGGCTTTGTGCAGGTAACGCGCCCCTCTCACTGAACCGACCACGGGATAATAACACTAGCGAGAGTGTGTGTGTGTGCGATTGCACAAATTGCCAAGAAAAGAATTTTAGTCAAATTGCCAATAGCACACAAATTAACTCAGGTTGATCGCGCAGATAGGCAATACATTATCACAATGTGGGTTTGTGCAGGTATCTACCTTATCTCGCCGATCCGACTTCGATGTAAATATGATTTTCGCACTGCGTAACAAAACACGTCCGATTTTTCCAATTGCATTCTTCAAACTCCACACATTTGAAAGCACGCTCTTGTACCCCGCGCCAACTATCGTTCACTCACGACACGACCTGCGACTGGCCGTTCGTCGTACGGAACGCCCGTGACTGAAGGTACTTTCGCTTATGTTCACACAGGTCGCTCGGTGGTGTATCTCAAAATTTGCAATTTCGGCTTAAAACACTTCACTACTGTATATTTTTTTTGAGAAAGAATTTAATCCAACGCAATATATTCCCGAAATTTCGGCTTGTTTCTATATTTTCCTGCCCAGAACGTTTGGTCACTGCAATTACTCCGAGAATGACAAAAAATGACAGGCCTTCTTCTCTCAAGTGCGTTTTATATATGTTCAATATCAGTTTATTTTTTAAAACATGGGTCTCACGCATTAAATATGTACGAAAAGTTGATGTGAAAAATCTTAGTTTATTGTTATTTTCCATTCCATTATCAATGTATATATTGTATGGGTCGGACATGCCTTCTAAGGCGACTTGAAAATGTCTGAATGAAATTTATATAATTATTATTATTAAAATAAATTTTCGAGAGTAATTCAATACTTATTTGTGATGCGAAGTTGCAACTAAATATTTATAACCTCTGCAAAGTTGTAAAAATTACCGACAATAAATTTTCTTAATGATTTTGTTTTAGTGCTACCTCGCTTTAGCATCACAACGCTTGACTGCTCGAATACGAGGAGGCCAACACCGAAAAGTCTTCAGAGGAAAAACTGTTTTCTTTCATGCAAACCCAAGTCGTGATCTGTCTTTACCGAAGACTGGTCTGCAGCATCTTTTTTATTATTGGTCATGCCGTCCTGTATCGACTCAAGTATACAAAGCCTGCAAACCATATATGGGATCAAGTAAGTTAACTAATTAGTTTTTAAAAAGTATAAACAATAACTTCAGACTAAAACTTTCAGAAAAGAAAATGTCTATTCCAGCTTTCAGTCAACCAAACGAGCAGTCATTACGCATAACTTTGTATGTCCGTTCAGCTTTTGATCATCTGAGAAC
Organism: Zaprionus tsacasi; assembly: GCA_018904105.1. Classification (NCBI taxonomy): domain Eukaryota; kingdom Metazoa; phylum Arthropoda; class Insecta; order Diptera; family Drosophilidae; genus Zaprionus; species Zaprionus tsacasi. The sequence continues at coordinate 81,064 of JAEIFR010000104.1, read as the reverse complement.
CGGAGTTACCATTCAAAATGTAGTATTTTTATCATCGCAGCGAAGATACATTGATATTAATATTATATGTGTAACCAATTGCAATGCAAATAAGTTTTCCGTCATATTACCGATTCATCTTAAAGGACAATGTCTTCAATGTAGGAGTAAAAAAATTAATAAGTGGACGTGGACTTTAGACAATAATGTGGTTGGGACCACAAACAGACTTATATTAAATACTCCTAAAGTTACACGTCGAATAACGATATATTTATTTATAGAAGCAGTAAATAGAAACAATCACAACTATTTTTATCAAGGAATAACAAGTATTACCTTAGACAAAAATCCTGGACCAACTGATACATTCTGTAATATAAAACCACTCGAAGGGGATGCACTAGAAACTTTATTTTTTATTCAGTGTGAAACAGGCATTGCACGCAATAAGCCACTAACCTATTGTGTAGACATTGGTGGATTTCCTATAGAAGAATGCAAAACAGATGAATTACTTATGGTGAGGCTTCTTCCAACTTCTCAAGTCAACATTCAGGTATGTTAAATTCACCAAAGATATATTTCTGTTATTCTGCAGTATCGTTATAGAACAACTTTGAACTAAAATCATCTATTTATCGGTAAGGCTACAATCGAATGCACCCGTTACTGGATGATATGTTGATATTACATTCAGATTTACATATGTATACGGATACAGTACATTATGAGCTCAATACTTTTCCTTATAATCGGAAACTACCGAATTGATATAAGCTTTACCTGCCTATGATATAAAAAAATATTCAAATTTGGTGTCCCAAGTTTCTTTAATAGCTGAGATTTGTGTTCTTCTAAAGACAGATAAACAGACAGACTGATGGATAAACGGACAAACAGAAAGACAGACACACAGACACGCAAATGGCTCAACCGACTCGGCTAGTGATCTAGTGATACCTGTTTTTTCATTTAGTTATTTAACGTAACCAAGGAAAAGTCAACTCAAAAATATATATAAAACAGAAAATTACAAATATACTTTAAGTTAAAAATATAAGTATAATTTACGTTACTACATGTTACTAAGAACATTAAAATTATTGTTGCTTTAATTTATAAGTATCTATGTTATCAGATTTTATTTTGTTTAATTTTTGAAAATTATTTTATCATTTAATCTGGGAAGAAAAGGACAATTTTGGTTAATCCAACATTTGTTGCAACGAAATGGGGGATCAAAATATCGCTTAATTCTTTAGCCCCCTTTCGAATTATCCGATTACACTCACGGCCTTATTGGCTATGGAAGAAATGTGTTCTGAGAACCTAAGTTTAGTCGTACTCCAAGGTCGTCCACAGAAATAATTTTTCCAGAGAACAACAATATAAAGTGTAAAATTCTTACTTAGGACTGGATCCGGAGAATGTCATATACTTGCAATTGAAGCTGTTCAGATTTAATATGTTTGCATCACACCAACTGTTAAAACTATTGAGGTAAGCTTGAATGGAAGAATAACAGAAGGCGTTTGTTAATTGAAAGCAAAGCTTTACATCATGTCATATACTTGCAATTGGAGCTGTTCAGATTTAATATGTTTGCACCACACCAACTGTTAAAACTTATGGGGCAAGCTTGAATGGAAGAATAACAGAAGGCGGCTGTTAATTGAAAGCAAAGCTTTACATCATCTGGATACATAAGTGTACAAGAGCTAAGTATGACCGAAGGAATGTCACTGATGAAAAGCATAAAAAGGGGACCTTAATGAGGATTGTTTGTGTTCAGTTAGTCAAATAACTCACAATCCAACTTAAAAATTTGGTGAGAAACCAATAACATTTAGTTAATGTGCAAAAAAGAAGTGATTCACTGTGTAAATGCTTTATTGAAATCAGTATTAATGACATCAATTTGAAGATTTTTCTGAAAACCCTTTACATTAAAGCTGTAAGCTCAAGAAACAATTTTGAGATACATCTATATTTTAAAGCATCAGACTTGCTGAAAGATTCCTTCCATATAAAAAGTAAGGAAGTTAGAGGAAATGTTTAGTTAGGAGAAATCCGTCAGGACCTGGTGAAAAACCTGGTTTAACCGAACATAAATCCTTGAAAATGGAACTTTTGTTTTGTTGTGAGGTGAAAAAGCCATTCGACCTGGAAATGATGTTTGGATTAAAATTTACATCGCGTGTTGATGATGAATAGGTTGTTTGAAAAAACTCTGCAAACAGATGTGTATGTCCTGGTAAGAGGTTGCCTTTGCTCATTAAAAAATAAAAAAAAAAAAAGGTTTATTTTTTTTTTTTTTTTTTTTTTTAAAAATATTTTTTTTTTTTTTTTTTTGGGAAAAAATTTTTTTAAAAAGAAATAATTTTTTTTTTTGGTGTGGCCCCCCGAAGCGATGCCACATTATTATTTTAAGATATCTCTAAGTCTAACATACCCAGCAGTAATTCTTGAATCAAGGCAGAAGCATAGGCAAAGGCAACGGCGTAGGCAGAAAAGGCAAACCAGGGTACATTACGTAGGAAAACCCTAGGCACTCGGCACCCATGCGTAGTAACGGTGCCTCGGTACCCAGAGCTAGCGCACAGTCGAACACTTGCACTAGTAACGGTACCTCGGTACCCAGAGCTCGCGCACAGTCGAAACACTTGCACTGGCAACGGTACCCCGGTACCCAGAGCTCGAACACTTGCACAAGTAACGGTGCCTCGGTACCCAGAGCTTGTGCACAGACGGCTCGCGACCAATTTTTGGGCAGCGACGCTAAGACAGGCAGCGCCGCTAAGACAGGCAGCGACGCTAAGCCAGCAGCGATGCTATGCCGGCAGCAGCGCTAGGCGAGCAGCGACGCCGTGCAGGCAGCGAAGTGCGAGCAGAGCCGCAGCAGCCAGGCAAGATCGGCCGAAGGCAGCGGCGACAGGCAAGCAGCGACGACAGGCGACATGTTCGCAGCAGCGAAATTGAAAGTCGCAAAATGAGGCCAAGGGTACTTGATCCAGAGCAGCCAACGAAGCCAGATGTGCAATTCTCCCGCGGAGAATTTAATTAACCCAGTGACAAGTTTATTTTAAAATAGTGCCAAGAAGGATGGATCCTGTCGCAGGAGGTTCCAGGTGAGCCTTATAGAATAAGTAGTGAAGCAAAACGAGAGCTAGACGTAATGGTGCGAAGTAGGCAGGGACTAGCTAGGATAAAGGATAGTACAGATGAACCGTGAAATAAAGAAAACCTTGTTATTAAATAATTTAAATAAAACCCAACCCGCGTGGTTATTAAAACATAGATCAGTGATACTTTTCCCCGAGAGAATTTGTGGTGTCGTGTACGTGTGTGCCGGTGTGAATGTGTATGTGCAGAAATCGCGCTTTCTGGTATGCCGGTGCTCCGCTGACCAGTAAGCGACTTCTGTACACACACTCGTGAGTTGCATCGTGAGTGAAGCGCCAGTTGGCAAGCGGGTGTGAGCGCGTACTCTAACGAGTTTGGGGTGTGGTGCAATACACCACTGAGCGGCTCGTGGGCGTACAGGCGAGAACCACCTGCGGTCACGGGCGTTCTGGACGACACGCGATCGATCGGGAGAGGCGTCGTGAGTGGGCGATAGCTGGCGAGCGAGGTGCGTGAGCGTGCTCACTGCCCAGTTGCGGATGGTGGAATACACCGACGAGTAACCTGGGGAGTGCGAGCGGGAAGCGCCTGCGGCCACGTGCGTTTCTCACGAAATAGGCCGCCAGCCGAACACGCGTGACACGCGACACGTGCACGTGGTTAAACGGGCACACGTAGCGCACAGTAACGTGGGCCATAGACATCGCCTATACCCTGCACATACCCCAGTACGGTATGATCTGCTAATAGCCTCTCTTTACTAAAGTCGTAGTAGTCCTAGTATTTACAAATGTTCTGTAAAGACCCTGGCGGGACTGAGATATATACCCCGGCCTGAGAAAACATCCTTACAGATGGCGCCCGAGCAGGGACTACTATGACTAGACATTTAGTTTTTGAGAATTTCAACATCTTTCCGTGAACTAAAGACCCACGTAGCTAATTCATACAGGGTATAGCAGAGGCACACGACCCACATTGCAAGTTTCACACAGGGCATTAGTAGCAAAGAATATACATAGACATCAATGCATGCATAAGAATCATAGTTTTCATAGAAGTCGTAGGACAGGTTTCACACATGTCTACGACTAGGCATCAGTAGCAAAGAATATACATAGACATCGATGCATGCATACGAATCATAGTTTCCATAGAAATCGTAGGACAGGTTCCACACATGTCTACGACTACTGCGCACACTGACGTAGGCACAAATTTTGACCTTCGGACTTTATTTTACACGGCCTAACCTAACCTTTCTCTGCGCCGGCGCAGCCTGAGCGGCTACATCGCTCAGGCAACTTGTATATAAGACTCGAATACCGAGGAAGTCACTCGCGTCCGGACAAACATTTATACCCTGTGCGTATCCTTCGTAAAACAATTATTTCGCGAGCAGATTTTTGGTCCTGCTACTTCGAAGACATTTATTTCCTCCATTTATTCAGTGTGACTGACAAGTGAACTTTTATAAAACCGATCCGAGTCCGGATCCTCGAACCAACATCGTGATATCCTTGGAGTTTTCTTAAAACAAAAGATCGTGTCCTGATAATTAGTCACGGCGGCGAAATACCCAGCAGTGAATCGTGAAGGCTTCGTGAGCCATTTAACTTTTTTCCGTTGTCGAGAAGCAAAGCCAGTTACAAACCAACTCGCCCAACATGGGAACCCGCTGGATCGCGTTCCGTAGGAAGAGCGAGCTCCAATCCATCCTCAAGGAGTTCGGACTGGACACGAGTGGTACAGTGGAGGAAATTCGGAGCCGCCTGGTAGCTTTCTCCATTCAAGAAGACCTGTCGAAGGAACAGCTGCAACGACTGATGGAGCTGGAGGCCAGTTTAGGCAATGCAGTTACACCGGAGCTGAAACACCCCAGAGCATGCTCACGCAACACCTCGCCGGCGCCGATGGAAGACGAAGCAGAGATCGTCATCCCCATACCGAGTCTGAAAGTTAGACGGGCAGCGAGTCCCTCGAGGAGCGTTGCTAGCCGACACATCCCACCCGCCCAGCGTCCAATTGGGCACCTCCAGCCAGTAGTAGGACCAGCGAACCAAGCCACCGATGGAATGCCCCATACGAGCTGGCCGATCGAGTACGGAAATGGGACGTAGCTTTCAACGGCGACGCTACAGATCCGTGGGGATTCATCGAGCAGCTGGAAGAGAAGGCGTCACTGTACAGCATCGACCCACAACAGTTACCACAAGCGGTAGCAAATGTACTAACGGGCCAAGCAGAGGACTGGTTCAGGGTCAACACCCTTTACCGAGTCACCTGGGAGGAGTTCAAGCAGGAGTTTATGGAGTTCTTCCTCCCCCCGCGCTATTTTCAACGACTGGAGGACGAGATCAGGAGCCGAACCCAACGCCGAGGTGAGCGATTTCGAGACTACGCCTTGGCACTACGGTTGATGATGCGACGTGCCAAGTACACCCAGGAGCAGGAGCTGGACAGGATCTACGACAATATGATGCCGGAGTATCAATTGTTCACCCGCCGTCACGAGTTTCGAACGCTGGCTCAGCTGAGCAAACTTGTGACCACGTACGAGACCACGAAGGAGCTGCAACGCCAAGCGACGAGCCAAGTTGATCGACGGAGAGAGAATCCGAAGCCACCGAACCCGCCAGTGACAACCAGTGCACCGCCAACCACACTGACCCCCACAGCAGCGACAGCCATCCCCCACACAACACCCACAGGGGCTACAAAGGGCGACCTGCAGCGCGTGTGCCACAACTGCGCTCAACCCGGACATTTTCAGGCGGACTGCCGAAATAGCCGCGTGTTGTTCTGTTGGGACTGCGGTCGACACGGTGTACGCACAGTGGACTGTTGTCGACGACCCACGTCGGGAAATGCTGCGCGTCTTCAGCCGATGGGGAACAACTTGGAGACGCCGCACCGCAGTTCCCAGGAGTAGCACCTCTGAGGTGCGGTAGTGGACGTGTCATCGCGAATGTTCGGATCGAGGGAGTAACAACGGACGCCACGATCGACACGGGAGCCACACGCAGCTTCGTCAGCGAGCGTATGGCAGCCAGGCTGAGTACACCGGAGAACGAGCGAGCAGCACTGATCCGGATCACGCTGGCGGATGGATCATCACGAGCCGTGACTCGAGCCTTGCGGGTGAGGATCCAGCTGGGAGAGAGAGACGACAATACCAATGCTGGTACTGCCCGTCATTCTGGACGACGTGATTCTGGGAATGGACTTCCTGTGCGGCATCGAAGCGACTCTCAAGTGCGGCAGAGCAAAACTACGCCTGCAAAGCACGCTTGAGGAGGCAGCACCGACGCCCGGGACATCCCAACAAGCGAAGGAGGACGCGGTGGTTCAAGTCGACAACAAGGTCACGGGCTTACCACCGATCTGTCCCGTCGCACGGCAGAAGAATCCGTTTAGGCGGCCCAGAGAACGAGACGACACGAGAGAAGGACAACGAGACACCGAGGGACAGCGCAGGATGCAAGAGGAAGGACAACGAGACACCGAGGGACAGCGCAGGATGCAAGAGGAAGGACAACGAGACACCGAGAAAGAAAGAGAGGACAAGGAGACAGAGAGGGACAACCCCGGACATCGGAGAAGGCACAACGAGGCACCGAGCACCGGCGAAGCACAGAGGAACCAACAGGAGCACGAGCAGAAATGCACCAACGAGACACGGAGAATCAGGCCAGCACGAGTGGCCCGACCAAGCGGAGACGCCGTGGGAGACGGCCCAAGACCAGCCACGCCGCCTTGCGGGGCGTCGAGGCACCTGGAACAAGTTTAGCTACGGGCGAAGAACAGGTGGAGGCCTTTCTACAGTCCGAGCTAGCCAAGTTTGACGGATTGATGGGGGTGTCGCCCATTGCGGAGCACACCATCACCATGCGGGATGAGTACCCTATCAAGCAGAGGTACTACCCGAAGAATCCGGCCATGCAGAAGATCATCAACGAACAAGTTGATGAGCTTCTGCGAGACGGTAGGATCGAGCCATCCAGGAGTCCATACAGTGCACCGATTGTACTTGTACGGAAGAAGACCGGAGAGATGCGGATGTGCGTGGATTATCGCCAGCTCAACGCGAAATCCATTCCGGATGCCTACCCGTTGCCACGGATCAACCACATCCTGGAGAAACTCAAGGACGCGAAGTACATATCTTCGCTGGACTTGAAGAGCGGGTATTGGCAAATACCTATGGCCCGGAGCAGCAAGGAGTACACCGCGTTCACAGTGCCTGGCAGAGGCCTTTTCCACTGGAAGGTGATGCCATTCGGGTTACATTCGGCCCCAGCTACGTTTCAGCGCGCTTTGGATGGAGTCATCGGACCAGACATGGAGCCGCACGCGTTTGCGTACCTCGACGACATCATCGTAGTAGGACGCACCCTCCAAGAGCATCTGGATAACCTACGAGAGGTGTTCCGGAGGCTTCGGAACGCGAACTTGCGCCTGAATAAGGCCAAGTGCAGCTTCTTCCAGAAGAGTATCATTTACCTGGGACTCCAGGTCAGCGAAGGTGGAATCCACACCGATCCCAGCAAGATCGCCGCGACAAAAGAACTCCAGCCTCCAACGACTGTCAGGGAGTTAAGGAGATGCTTAGGTATCGCTTCCTGGTACCGGAGATTTGTGCCTAACTTCGCCACTCTGGTACAACCTATGTCTTCGCTGTTGAAGAAGGGCCAGCGATGGGTTTGGAGTGAGGAACAACAGCTAGCGTTCGAGGCACTAAAGACGAGTCTCACGCAAGCGCCAGTCCTAGCTTGCCCGGACTTCGCTGAGCGCTTCACACTCCAGACAGATGCGAGCGACGTCGGACTAGGAGCAGTGCTGACGCAACAAATCCAGGGAACGGAACGCGTCATCGCATACGCAAGCCGACGCCTCTCAGTAGCCGAAACCCGTTATTCGACTACGGAGAAGGAGTGCCTGGCCATTGTGTGGGCGATAAGAAAACTGCGATGCTACCTGGAAGGTTAAGAGTTTGACGTAGGCACGGACCACTTGGCGTTGAAGTGGTTAAATAGCATAGCGAACCCTACTGGAAGGATTGCGCGCTAGGCGTTAGAGCTACAACAGTTCCGCTTCAACGTGCATTACCGCCGCGGGGACCAAAACATCGTAGCCGACGCTTTGTCCAGACAGCCCTTGGAGACGCTACAACAGGTCACTCAGGAGAGCCCACCTTGTGAGTGGACAACCCGGATGCTGGAGTTGACTCAAAGGGAGCCCGAGAAGTATCCAGAATACCTGAAGGAGAACGACCAGCTCTATCGACGAGGATGATTTCGACCGGACGGCGAAGACTACACACCTTGGAAGTTGTGCGTGCCAAAACCACAACGCCAACGGGTATGCCACGACCAGCCCACAGCCGGACATCAGGGGGTACGAAAAACCCTAAATCGGATTCGCCAGCGATATTTCTGGCCAGGCCTCTTCCGGGACGTAGCGCGATACGTACGGAAGTGCGAGACCTGCCAGAAATTTAAGATCAGCCAACTAAAACCCCCGGGACACCCGACAAGTACATGCACCATTCGATGTACTCTGTGCCGACTTCGTAGGACCACTCCCGCGCTCTACCCACGGGAATACCATGTTACTGGTGTTCTTCGACGCTTTTTCAAAGTGGGTAGAGCTGGTACCTTTGCGTAAAGCGACGGCAGCACAGCTGATGCGCTCGAGCAGAGAACGGATTCTGGCCAGGTTTGGAGTACCGAAGATGCTAGTTTGCGACAATGGAACGCAGTTCACGAGCCGCGCTGTCGCCACGTTCTGCAAACAGTTGGGCATGACTCTGCAGCACACCGCGCCGTACACCCCGCAACAGAACCCAACGGAGAGGGTAAACAGGACCGTGAAGACCATGGTGGCACAGTACCTGGATGACCAGCAGCGAACTTGGGATGAACGCCTCCCCGAGATCAGCCTAGCGATCAACACCAGCGCCTCGGACACTACCGGATTTAGCCCAGCGTACCTCGTACAAGGGCGCGAGCCTCGTTTGCCGGGAGCCCTGTACGAGGAGGTGACTCCTGTCATACGGACGGAGTCACGGATGCCCGAGGAGCAGGAGAGACACCTACAGGACGTATTCAAGATCGTCGCCGAGAATACGCAACAAGCAAGCGCGGACCAGGGAAAATATTATAATTTACGCCGCCGAGAGTGGAAGCCGGCCATCGGCGACTTCGTACTACTGAGACAACATCATTTGTCGAAGGCAGCCGATGGTTTCGCCGCCAAGCTGGCACCCCGCTACGATGGACCTTACCGGGTCGTGGGTTACATCTCGCCCGCGATTCTACGCCTCCAAGACGTCGGGACGAAGAAGAGACGCCGTGCAGGATTGGCCGATTTGAAGCCCTTCCATGGGGAGGAATCGACCAGCGAAGGTTAACAGGTACCGGGTGGGGTAGGCTAAGCTCTAAGCGTTGTTACCATTGTGACCCTGACATACAAGTAGTTGTAAGATATTAGCAGATTTTCAGGTTTCGCACCATAAGGGCCCGATAGAAAGCACAAGTATTATACGTGTCCACCTTATTCCCCGGTGAAGTAAGGGGGGGTGTAACGCCGCATGAAGCGACGCCACATTATTATTTTAAGATATCTCTAAGTCTAACATACCCAGCAGTAATTCTTGAATCAAGGCAGAAGCATTTGCAAAGGCAAGGGATGTAGGCAGAGCAGTCGAACACTTACGTAGGAAAACCCTAGGCACTCGGCACCCATGCGTAGTAACGGTACCTCGGTACCCAGAGCTCGCGCACAGTCGAAACAGTCGCACTGGCAACGGTACCTCGGTACCCAGAGCTCGCGCACAGTCGAAACACTTGCACTGGCAACGGTACCTCGGTACCCAGAGCTCGAGCTCAGTCGTACACTTGCACAAGTAACGGTGCCTCGGTACCCAGAGCTTGTGCACAGACGGCTCGCGACCAATTTTTGGGCAGCGGCGCCAGACAAGCAGCGACGCTAAGCCAGCAGCGACGCTATGCCGGCAGCAGCGCTAGGCAAGCAGCGACGCCGTGCAGGCAGCGAAGTGCGAGCAGAGCCGCAGCAGCCAGGCAAGATCGGCCGAAGGCAGCGGCGACAGGCAAGCAGCGACGACAGGCAAGCAGCGGCGACATGTACGCAGCAGCGGCGACATGTTCGCAGCAGCGAAATGGAAAGTCGCAAAATGAGGCCAAGGGCACTTGATCCAGAGCAGCCAACGAAGCCAGACGTGCAATTCTCCCGTGGAGAATTTAATTACCAGTGACAAGTTTATTGCAAAGTGCCAGCCAAGAAGGATGAATCCTGCCGCAGGAGGTTCAAGGTGAGCCATAATAAAATAAGTAACGAAGTCAAGACTAGAGCTAGACGTAATGGTGCGAAGTAGGCAGGGACTAGCTAGGATAAAGGATAGTACAGATGAACCGTGAAATAAAGAAAACCTTGTTATTAAATAATTTAAATAAAAACCCAACCCGCGTGATTATTAAAACATAGATCAGTGATACTTTCCCTCGAGAGAATTTGTGGTGTCGTGTACGTGTGTGCCGGTGTGAATGTGTATGTGCAGAAATCGCGCCTTCTGGTATGTCGATGCTCCGCTGACCAGTAAGCGACTTCGGTACACACATTCGTGAGTTGTGTCGTGAGCGAAGCGCCAGTTGGCAAGCGGGTGTGAGCGTGTACTCTAACGAGTTTGCGGTGTGGTGCAATACACCACTGAGCGGCTCGTGGGGGTACAGGCGAGAATACCTGCGGTCACGGGAGATCGGGACGACACACGATCAATCGGGAGAGGCGTCGTGAGTGGGCAATAGCTGGCGAGCGAGGTGCGTGAGCGTGCTCACTACCCAGTTGCGGATGGTAGAATATACCGACGAGCGACCTAGGGAGTGCGAGCGGGAAGCACCTGCGGCCACGTGCGTTTCTCACGATAAGCCGCCAGCCAAGCACGCGTGACACGCGACACGTGCACCGGTGTAAACGGGCACACGCATGTAACGTGGGCCATAGATATCGCCTATACCCTGTACACACCCCAGTAAAGGTATGATTTACTTTTTTTCTTTTTTTTAATTTTTTTTTTTTTTTTTTTTTTAATTTTTTTTTAAAAAGCCCTTGGGGGATTTTGTATTTTTTTTATTTTAAATTTTTTTTTTTTTTTTTATTTTTTTTTTTTTTAAATTTATAAAAAGCCGTTTCTTTTTACTTAAATGGCGAAAAAAGTGGGTCTCTCCGCGCACAATGAAAGAGCATATGTAAGCCTTCTGTTACATGCGCCGACCGCCCGATCGAACTCAAGTGCATGCACATACCACAGCACTCCAGCTTAAAGAGAACATACATATATATAATATATAAGATATATACATAACCGTCTCTCTGCTGTCCAACTGTGGGCAGCGCAGCAAGGAGACCTAGGCTTAATTAGAACCTAAGAAAGAATGTTTAAGTCAGATCCATTTTGACATGGGAAGCGGCACCTTCGCTGCTCCCAAAATAAACTTTATATTAAACAACCAAAGGTCCACGGCGTTGTCATTTCATTATATGGCGACCGTGATATAGAGACCCTAAAGAATTATTAAAGAATTAAAAAGTGGCAAAAAAGTGACAAAGTACGAGTGGCAATCCGTCACTTGTACCGACGGTGGAATATATGCAGACGAGTGCATATGAATAAATCGGCAGCAACAACAACAACTACAAGTATGCAGAGGCGAGCATTTGGATAAATCGGCAGCAACTACAAGTGTGAAAGGCAATCCGTCCCTTACACCAGCGCGGGAGAACGAGAAACTGGACACAAAAAAAAAACCAAAAAAAAATTACTGAGTGAGTAGAGTGCGGTGATGGGACGCGGAGGTCTGAAAAACAAGATCAACAAAAGAATAGCACATATTAAATGGCTATTATATACAAATAAAACGCCACCCCCATGGGCAACGGCGCAGAAGCTAACAACAGAACTGAGAGAAAACCTCCAGCAGAGACAGCAAAAACCCGCACTCAGTAAATATAAAAATCATAAATGAAAAAATAACTAAAAAACCTCCATCTCCAAAGCCATTGCCGAAGAGGAAGGACGTATGCCCGAATGACTGCCCTGGACCATTGTACGACGCAGAGTGTAAATCTACATGCTTAACCCGAAGACCTGTGCGAAGACCAGAACCGGTCCCGCCTGAGCCCATAGGCCCAGGACATCAGCAGCAGTAATCAACAAGTGCGGGAGGCACTCCGCCACCTGCACCTGCGAGGGAGGATCAGAGGACCAACCGGAGAGAAAAATTTATTTTTTTTTTGTTGCCCTGTGTGGCACACCAAAGAATTTTTTTTGTTGCCCTGTGAGGCACACCAATTAATAAAAAAATAAAAAACAAATTGTAAAGTTGTGCGGAACCATCTCCGCTCGATTAGAAGTGTAGCCCGTAAAGCTATACGAAACGATAGGCAGGAAAATTTCTTAAAAGTAAATGCAGAGTAATGCAATAGATAAATTTTCTGAGAACACAATTAATAATTATACATACAGTTTAAAAATATATATACCCGAAATGGGGCTAGTAGACGTCAAATCTGTGGACTCCACAGCCAACGTCATTAACAAAGTAGAGTCCAATAATTATGACTTTTATTTAATACACATATTGTTATTAATAATTGTCGTTATAATGTGCGCAAATTGTTTTTACAAATTGTATAAATTGCATAATAAATGCTTGAAAAAGAAATATATGAGCCAGGCAAATGATCTGGACAAAATTTAAAAAAAGAAAGCACAAACAACATTTAACATTCATTTAAATAATACAATGTTTAACTTTAATTGAATAAAATAAATTACAAATAAAAACTTAAATAAAATACAAACTAAAATATATAAAATAAGGTATGGCTACACTACAGGCATTTATAGAAATACACGATAAAGAGTTCATATCCATAAAATAATGGAATGGAATGATATATACGTATGAAGAATTAAACAACATAAAAACCAACTGTGACAAATCATATAAATCACTAACATAAAACAGGCCAAATACTATAAATAAACATTTAGAGACATTAGTAAATTGCTTTAACCAAGCACGAACACTTATATATGGACAGAAAGATAAATTAAATAAAGATCATTGGTCCCGAGTATCAAAATTTTTGATCAGACTACGATCTAATCTAATATCACTTAAACTATAGTTTAATCTGGATATATCTGTACCAACTATACTCAATACTTCTCTTACTATCGGAACTAGTGAAACTGGCACTGACCAAATAGAGCCAGAAGATCAGGAAGCAAACCCTAAAAAAGAAGAGGAGGATTTAAATAACCTCACTATTCCAGCTGTTTTGACGTCAGATCTGGATAATTTCACAGATTCCGACACTTCTTCAAGCACAATAGAGAATAAAGTAGGCAACAATAGAACAATGGCGCAAAATAATATTGAGTTTATTAATACAGCAACTAAGCTTGTACCAGTTTTTGATGGTAAAGCTGAAAACTTGCAAAGTTTTATTGATGCACTAGAAATATTGGAACTAATAACAGGCGAACACGAAGTATTAGCAGTTTCCATAATAAAATCAAGACTAAAAGGTGCTGCCAGATATTTAATCGGAAATGAAACAACAATAACTGAAGTAATTTCCAGATTATTTTTAATCAATGCAATGTCAAAGGCGAAACTGTAGAAGTACTATCAGCAAAACTGATGAACCTACAGCAACGCAACAAAACTGCTAACCAATACACACTAGAGGTTGAGCAGATGACAAAAATGTTAGAAGGTGCATATATAACGGACGGCTTACCGCTAGAGTTAGCCAGAAGTTATTCCACCCAGCATGCGGTCAAACCAATGACTAAAAATTGCACAATTGATAAGGTCAACTTATCATGCAAGCTGGTACCTTCAACAATATGAATAAGGCAGTATCTAAATTTGTAAATTGTTGCACAGAAGCAACCGGACAGCCATCTCTGTTCTATATTATAAAAATAATCCACAACGCAGCGGATTCCGCGGGCGTGCAAATTACAGAGGTAACTTTCGTTATCGTAACAATAATTACAATAACCAATATAATAACGGACGAGGCCAATATAGAGGAAACTCAAGAGACCCGGGCTCTACAAGAGGCCGGGGCAATTCGAATCGAGGCCACAACCACAATAACCCGAGTAACGTCCGAGTAACCAATACATCGGAAAACTCACAAAACCCTTTAAATACTCAACAGTAAAAAATGCACGGATTCATACCATTAATCTCAGTCAGAACGTATTTGTATCATTCAACCATGTAACTACAGGAAAAGAACTTGTCTTCTTAGTAGACACAAGTGCCGAAATTTCAATAGTTAAAGAAAATTCTGATGTCTTTCATGACATACAAGAAAATGATATTATCGACATAACAGGAATAAGTAAAGAAGTAACCAAATCCAAGGGGTTAACTTCTATTGAGATACAGACCACTAAGTATATACTTCAAAACGATTTTCATATCGTGGATTTACAATTCGCTATTCCTTGTAATGGCATTTTAGGAATCGATTTTATTAGAAAATTCAAATGTCAATTAGACTTTAAGCAATTTGAAGATTGGCTTATAATAAGACCTAATAACTTAAAATTTCCAATTAATGTTCCTATAACATACAGTTCTGGCAACAACTCAATACTTCTGCCAGCAATATCCCAAGTTATTAGAAAAATAGAACTAGATTCAAAAGAAGACAGTGTACTGATTCCAAATCAAGAAATTCAGCATGGTATTTACATAGCAAGTACCATAGCAACATCTAAAAACGCTTTTATAAGACTACTTAATACAACAAATAAAGATCAAGTAGTCAGTACAAATAATTTAGCATACGAATCACTGTCGAATTACGATGTAGTCAAAACTAATCCAGACAATAGAAACAAATCTGTATTATCTCAACTAAATAAAAACTTTCCTCCACAATTCAAATCACAACTTTCAAGCTTGTGCACCCAATATAGTGATATATTCGGATTGGAATCTGAACCAATAAGCACTAATAATTTCTATAAACAAAAACTGAGATTAAAAGATGATGAACCAGTGTATGTAAAAAATTATAGAAGACCACACAGTCAGGTGAACGAAATACAGAAAGACGTTGGAAAAATGATCACTGCCGACTTTGTTGAACCATCTGTATCTGAATATAACAGCCCACTATTACTTGTCCCTAAAAAACCATCTCCAGGTTCAGACCAAAAGAAATGGCGATTAGTAATTGACTATCGTCAAATTAAAAAAAAATTACTGTCCGATAAATTTCTACTCCCAAGAATTGACGACATTTTAGATCAACTTGGACGAGCAAAATAATTTTCATGTCTTGACTTAATGTAAGGATTTCATCAAATTGAACTCGAAAAAAGTTCAAGAGATATAACGTCATTTTCAACGAGCAATGGATCATATCGCTTCACGCGACTACCTTTTGGTATTAAAATAGCGCCTAATTCATTTCAGAGAATGATGACTATAGCATTCTCTGGATTAGAACCTTCACAAGCATTCCTTTATATGGATGATTTAATAGTTATAGGTTGTTCTGAAAAACATATGCTTAAAAACTTAACAGACATTTTTGAGAAATGTAGGAAATACAATCTAAAGTTACATCCAGAAAAATGCTCATTTTTTATGCATGAGGTGACTTTTCTCGGTCATAAATGCACAGACAAAGGAATACTTCCGGATGACAAAAAATATGACGTCATTATGAATTACCCTACGCCGCACAATGCGGACAGCGCTAGACGTTTCGTTGCGTTTTGCAATTATTATAGACGTTTCATCAAAAATTTCGCCGAATATTCACGGCACATAACAAGATTATGTAAAAAGAATGTTCCTTTCGAATGGACAGATGAATGCCAAAACGCATTCCAATATTTAAAAACAAAACTTATGGAACCTACTTTGCTACAATATCCTGATTTCAGCAAAGAATTCTGTATAATTACTGATGCAAGTAAGCAAGCGTGCGGAGCGGTTTTAACTGAAAACCATAACGGACTCCAACTTCCCATTGCATACGCATCAAGAGCTTTCAGTAAAGGAGAAAGTAAAAAATGTACAACTGAGCAGGAATTAGCTGCAATACACTGGGCAATATTACATTTTAGACCATACATTTATGGAAAACACTTCACAATTAAAACAGATCACAGACCATTAATATATCTATTCTCTATGATCAATCCGAGTTCTAAACTGACACGCATGAGGCTAGAATTAGAAGAGTATGACTTTACAGTCGAATATTTAAAGGGAAAAGACAATCATGTAGCTGATGCGTTATCAAGAATAACCATTAAAGATCTACAAAACATTACGGGAAATATAATGAAAGTCACTACGAGATACCAAAATAGACAGAAAATCCGCGCGGATAACAACAAAATAGAATTGCCTACGCAATCTATAGAAAAAGTTTCTAAGCCCAACGTATATGAAGTCATAAACAATGACGAAGTACGTAAAGTAGTGACCTTGCATGTAAAACATAAGCTATGTTTATTTAAACATGGTAGAAAAATTACTGCAAGATACGACGTTAGCGATTTATATACTAATGGAATCCTCGACTTAGGTCAATTTTTCCAAAGGCTTGAAATGCAGGCCGGTATAAATAAAATCAGCCAACTCAAAATGGCACCGTGGGAAAATATCTTTGAACATGTTTCAATAGATAATTTTAAGCAAATGGGCAATAAGATATTGAAACATTAAGAGTAGCGCTACTCAACCCGGTGACCTTAATAGAAAAACAAAAAGATAAAGAAGCTATACTGTCTAAATTCCATGACGACCCAATACAAGGAGGTCATATCGGCATTTCAAAAACCTTGGCCAAGGTCAGAAGACATTATTATTGGAAAGCTATGACTCGATTTATTACTGAGTATATACGAAAATGTCAAAAATGCCAAAAAGCTAAAATAACAAAGCATAGCAAGACCCCATTGATAATAACCAATACGCCAATAAATTCTTTCGACAGGGTGATAGTAGACACTATTGGTCCTCTACCTAAATCAGAAAATGGCATTGAATATGCAGTCACTTTAATATGTGACCTAACTAAATATTTAGTTGCCATTCCAGTTCCAAATAAGACGCGAACACTGTCGCTTAAGCAATTTTTGAATCTTTTATTCTGAAGTACGGTCCAATGAAGACGTTCATTACGGACATGGGAACAGAATACAAGAATTCAATTATAAATGAGTTATGCAAAAATCATGGAATTGAAAATATAACATCTACGGCACACCACCACCTGACCGTTGGAACAATAGAACGTAGTCATAGAACTTTCAACGAATACATACGCTCATATATATCGGTTGATAAAACTGATTGGGATATATGGCTTCAATACTTCGTTTTCTGTTTCAACACGACCCCCTCAATGCCACATAATTACTGTCCATATGAGTTAGTATTTGGTAAAACAAATAGTTTACCAAAACAATTCAATAGTATAGATAACATAGACCCAATATATAATATAGATGACTATGCTAAGGAGAGTAAATATAGATTAGAAGTAGCTTACAAAAGAGCTAGAATAATGATAGAAGAAAATAAGAAAAATAATAAGATATTATATGATCAGAAAATAAACAACATAGATATATCGGTAGGTGATAAAGTCTTATTATGAAATGAAACAGGTCATAAGCTAGAATATAAATATACTGGTCTGTATAAAGTAACGGAAATAAGAGATAGAAATAACATTATAATAACGAATAATAAAAACAAAAAACAAACAGTAAATAAGGATAGGTTAAAATGTTTATTTCATAATTGTTTTTAGTATGGCCATGCTAAGACAAAAATACTTATCTACATTTGAATGTTATTTGTAATTTAATATATTCAAAAAATATATAACATATAAAAAAAAATGGAAAAACCCCATTGTTAATTAAAAATTAATCTTTTAAGTAAAATCTAAAAAAATGACTCCAAATATATTACGTCATTTTTCAAAAGGAGGGAGATGTAGTATACATATATATTGAATATCTACTGTACCAAGTTTGTTGCAAAGTTTACATAAACAGAGCCCGGGTCTTTAGCCTAAGTGGCCGAAATATGAGTCGATCAGCGCGCACAAAGAAAGAGCATATGTAAGCATTCTGTTACATGCGCCGACCGCCCGATCGAACTCAAGTGCATGCACATACCACAGCACTCCAGCTTAAAGAGAGCATACATATATATAATATATAAGGTATATACATAACCGTCTCTCTGCTGTCCAACTGTGGGCAGCGCAGCAAGGAGACCTAGGCTTAATTATAACCTCAGAAAGAATGTTTAAGTCAGATCCATTTTGACATGGGAAGCGGCACCTTCGCTGCTCCCAAAATAAACTTTATATTAAACAACCAAAGGTCCACGGCGTTGTCATTTCATTATAATATATAACCCGGCCTGAGAAAACTTCCTTACAGCATGTAGCGTTAAGAGCGACAAAATAAGATTGAATAAAAGGTATATTTTTAAGGAGTCTAGACTTTAGATATTTAAGGCTGGATTATCGTTTAATAAACCATGGGGGTTTACTTGATTGCCTCGAATAATAAAAAGGCACGCAAATAAAAAACCACAAGTCAGTAAGGCTACAGTCGAGAGAGCCCGAGAGTAAGTTACCTTTCTCCCAATTTTTACAAAAGTGTAACCAATATTATTAATATTTATTTTTTTTTTTTTTGAAATTGAATTCAATGAATGTATTAAGAAGTGGTCCAACGACACCAAGCCGATGCTTGTTGCACGCGGAACCCAGACGAAGTCCACCTCCCGCCTAACCGACCGAGAGGCACCGTCGCATAACGGACGACACGTTAACGCGGTAAAAATGCGAATAGACACGCGAAAGGAAATTAACGCGATAAACATAGAAAACGCGGATAGGAGATAGAATATGCATGCAATAAAAAGATTATCGAGGAAATAATATTACTAATTACGTACTAGATAGAGAAGAATTAAAGACTTCATAGCAGCAATAGAGTAAGTGCCAGCTATGACGTGTTGAAGTTTATTGTAGTCCAAACATAATACCCTGAACGGATCGTGCAGTGCATAGTTCGATCTACAATAAGAAAGAATTAGTGGAAGATAATTACGAGTACTTACAAAGGCCTCACTGTCAATGTCACCTTGCAGAAGGTCGTTAATAAATAATACCCCTAGCATGGTTCTGCGATTAGTTAGGGAAGGCAAATTTAATAATAATAGTCTATTGTTATAGGAAGGCAGTCTTAAATTTTCATCCCAGTTAAGGCCGCGTAAAGCAAAAAGTAAAAAGTTCTTTTGTACGGACTCGATGCGTTCTTTATGAATAGTGTACTGGGGACACCATACGCATGAACCGTATTCAAGAATAGGACGAACAAGTGAGATGTAGAGGGTCTTTGTAAGATAAGGATCGTCAAATTCCTTAGACCTTCTCTTAATAAAGCCATTGCTTTATTGACCATATTAGAAATATGATTGGAAAACTTTAGTTTTCGGTCCAAACGGACCCCCAAATCATCAACTAGGGTGATTCTTTCCAAGACACAACCACAAAGACAATAAGAAGTATTCATTGAACTGGCTCGGGAGAATGTCATCAGCTTGTATTTAGAGCTATTCAGGTTTAAAAAATTGGCACAACACCACGAATGAAAACTATTTAGGTCGGCTTGTAAGTGTGAGTGATAGTGGACTTTAAATTGATAACAAAGCTTTACATCATCTGCGTACATGAGAGTACGAGAGTTACATATGACCAAAGGCAGGTCATTGATGATAATCGTAAAAAGTAAGGGGCCGAGATGACTCCCTGAAGGAACGCCAGATGTGGCATGAAGTGGAATTGACAGGCTGTTTTTAAAGAGGACTCTTTGAGTTCTGTCAGTTAGATAGCTTACAATCCAACTAAGTAATTTAGGTGAGAAACCTAGAAGGCCAAGCTTATGTGCCAGAAGGGAATGATTCACTGCGTCAACAGCTTTACTGGAATCAGTATAAATGACATCAGTTTGAAGTTTTTCGTGAAATCCATTTACCAAAAAGTATGGCAGCTCAAGCAAATTTGTCGTAGTTGAATGACGTTTAATAAATCCGTGTTGAAAAGGTGAAATAACGGATCTGCATAAATGTTGCAAGTGAGGAGTCATAACATTCTCGAAAAATTTAGGTATAGCCGACAATTTAGAGATACCTCTATAAGTGCTTGCTTCAGACTTGCTGCCCTTTTTCAATAAGGGGATAATAAAAGATTCCTTCCAAATGGAAGGAAAGAGTGAAGTTTCTAAGGACAGCGAAAATAGTTTGAGCAAAGGCTTACTTAAGGAGTTGGCAAAGAACCGAAGTACACAAGCGGGAACACCGTCAGGGCCTGGTGAAGAAACTGACTTAACTAAATGAAGATCCTTGACAAGGGAGAGAAGATACCATTCGAACTTGGAATGTTGTATGGGTAACGTGAGTAGTATGTGTAGAAGGTGAATAAGTCGTTTGAAAAAACTTTGCAAACAGATCGGCCATGGTTTGGTCGGTATTCGCATAAGCATTTTCAAACGTTAAGTTAGTAGGAAAAGCGGAAGACTTACGCTTCGTGTTAACAAAACTATAAAACTGTTTGGGGTTCTGAATGAACTGAACCTTACAACGAGCTAAATAGTTTTTATAACATTTTGCGTTTAAGACTGTAAAGTCTGACCGCGCGCTTAAGTAGCGTGAAAAGGCTAAGGGCGAGTTACTACATTTAAATTTTTTGTAAAGGTTGACTTTACATTTTTTAACCGTGACAACTCTCTTGTAAACCATGGCGGCTTACTCGAGGATGATGAATAAAAGCACGGAACGCAAATATCAAAGAATGAGTGTATAGTTTTATAAAAAATATTGGTCGCTACTGATATATCAGTAGACACATACAATTCCGACCAATCAAATTGGGAAATTAAAGAGTTTAATTAATTAAAATCTGCTTTTTTAAAGCAGCGTACGCGTTTACACAGTTTTTCAGGTTTATCCATACTAGCCCCAAAATCAAAAGCCACTTCCAGAGTAGAATGGCAAGGATCTTCTGGGAAAGAAAGTGGTTGAGTCTTGACTAAATTCACTCTAGATGGATCGGAGACAAAGCATAAGTCTAACGATCTTTTACTACAGTTTAAGATATGATTGACCTGCGACAATGACATCAAACAGACCGTCAAAAAGGTCGTGGTGCCGTGAGGGCGGAGTATTCTGCACAACTAATTCAACTAGCTATGGCTCATACTCACAAGCGAGTGAAGCGACGCGTTACGACGTCGACGTCAACTGCTCAAAGCAGCGCGCCGGCTGCTGCTCGTAAATTTGTACTGAAAACGTTGACTTGAATAACTTCTGTGTTATTGGTCCGATCGGAAAGTAATTTGGCGGATATGTTCATATTGCATTCAGCTTTATGTGTACCAAAGCAGAATGTTATGTTATCAATAGTTTTCTTAATAATTACAAATTATTGATGTTCGGTGGGCGTGGTATCAAATATTTGACATAAACTTGTTCTGCCCCGGATATACATGAACATTCATACAAAATTTGGTGTCTCTAGCTCTTTTAATAGCAAATATCTGTTGTCTCAAACAAACAGACAGACAGACGGACAGACAGACGGACATGTCTCAATCGACTCGGCTAGTGATCCTGAGTAAGAATATATGTACTTTATGGGGTCTGCCACGCCTCCTTATGCCTGTTACATACATTGTACAAAGTTAGTATACCCTTTTTTGACCATGTAATGTTCAAAACTTGTGCCATGAACTCATCTTCAATGGCTGCCATCCAATCTGCAGTATCCTCGGAGCTTTCCGCTTCTTGAGACATGTCCGTCTGTCCGTCCGTCCGTCCGTCCGTCCGTCCGTCCGTCCGTCCGTCCGTCTGTTGCAACGCAAACTTATCTCTCAATTTTTAAGCTATCTTCATGAAACTTGGCATACAAGCTTCCTATTGCTGAACGCTATAAATAAGTCGGAACGAGCCAGATCGGACCGATATATCGTATAGCTGTCATAGAAACTATCGGCCGATTTTTGTTGTTTTTCAAGATATTGCAACAAGATTTGGCAAATCTTATTCTTATAACGTTCCTAATGTGCTGTCAAAATTGAATCAAAATCGGACCACTATAGCATATAGCTGCCATAGGAACAATCGGCTGAAATTAGGGTTTTTCTATGCAAACCTGTTTTGTTCTTGGAAATACCGCACAATATCAATACTTTTTAATGTTATAAAGTAACCCGCCCTTAATTTTTCCATTTAAATATGTCAGACGTTTATATTCTATAGCTGTTATAAGCACAATCAGTCAGTCCGTCTGTCTGTTGCAACGCAAACTAGTCTCTAAGTTTTTGAGCTATCTTCATAAAAGTTGGCTCAAAAGCTTCTTATTTCTGCCCTCTTTAAATAAGTCGGAACGGGCCAGATCGGACTGATATACCGTACAGCTGTCATGGAACCTATTGGCCAATTTTCGTTATATTTCAAGATATAGTTATTAGGCTTACCACATCCAAATCTAAGTATGTCCTTAATAATAAACTTTCTTCAAAATCGAAGTTTTATAACTTATAACGATCAACGATCGGCCTAATGAAGGTACCTGTTGCAATTTTATGAAAATCTGAGTACTATTACATATAGCTGTGTACAACTGCAAGGGTATAAAACCTTTGGCAAGCCGAAGGTAGCCTTGCTTTCTTGTTTAATGTAACATCATTGTTTTTTCGTTTTTCTTTTATTTCTATTTTCACCTCACTGTCATCATTTACTTTGGTTGTTTAATTGTTTGCCAAATGCAAAGTCTTTTCGACTTCTGCAACGCTTTCGAATGAAGTTGCGTTCGAACATATGTGTGCGCTACATCTCTAGATACCACATTCCGTTTTGATTTTCGGTAAAGAATCCATTATCACACTTTAAATTTGAAATTTCCTTTTCGTTTCGGTTTTTACCGTTTTTGTTCTTTGGTTTGTTTCGGCGTTTGCGCGCAATATGCCCGATTTTGTCGCACGCATAGCACTTTCTTGTTTCTTTATGTGTTTTGTCATTTCGTTCTTTGGATTTTCCGTTATTCGCGTACAACGCGTTTTGCTCGCTGTGTTCACTTTTCGTTTGTCGCGCTTCCGACTCTTCAAGAAGTTTAATTCTTAGAAATTAAATCGTCAAATCAAATCGTCGCGTGACTCCATTGTGCAACGAAATGTATCATACGAATCGGGTAAACTGTACAATAGGAGAATAGCGAGTAAATTATCTCTTATGTGAACTCCTATTTCCTTAAGTCGTTTTACTGCATCGATAAAAGTATGTATATGCAACCCTGCGTCACCTCCTTCACTCATCCGTGATAGAGCGACACGTTTTAACAAGTTTGCCTTCCGCACAGACCCCTTCGATTGAAATGTTTCTTGTAATTTGACTCTTTTGATGTTTCACAGTTCTCCATAATTGTTAATTCTGATGTACTTATAGAAAGTAGCACGTGCTTTTTCGTCGGTTGTTTTCCATTCCGTTATCTGCATTGGATCTTCTGGACATGGTTTTGTCCCATCTACATATTGCCATAGATTGTTTTTTACGAGCACTGCGCGCATTTTTAACTTCCATGTATCATAGTTCTCCGCACTTAGCGGCTCAATTTTGATATACGCACCAGCCATTTTTCGTGGCTTTTTCTTTAACTTTTAATTAACAATTTACAATTTCAGCTTATTGGCATTCTGCGTTTTCTGGGCCCATAACGTGTTGGACTGTTCGTCCGCATCAGAGTTCGCATATATATGTCCAACAAGAAAATGCAAAAGTCAATTATGATAGGGGAGTAAATAAGAAAGTTTAATTTTATTCACGATATAAAATGTGCGCGTCAATTCATCGCGGCGGTTGACTCTAAACTCGGGATATGTATGTACTTAAAACTAAGCGTTGACACTCTTGTTATATTCAAGTGTGACCAGATTTGCTGCTTTGTTATGACGTTACAAATTCAAACTCGCCCTCTCAAAGTAGCAATACAATTCAGAATTTAGATACATGTGACGCCCAATGACGAAATATATCCAAAATGTTTGGCACAACTTCTGCCTTTCGTCAGGACATCTGCTGGATTTTTTTCCGTCTGCATGTAGTCGACTTCAATGTCACCTCTTGTGTAGTCTCTGTATAAAATGATGACGTACATCGATGTGTTTCGTTCGTGGATGAAAGCCAAAACCATTCACCAATTTTTGTGCGCTCTGGTTATCATTGTATAACGGCACCTTCTCGCATCGTTGCCCAATTTTGATTAGAAGGGCCTTCAAGTATAAAGCCTCCTTAGCTGCTTCTGATAGAGCCAGATACTCTGATTTAGTACTTGATAAAGTAACCGTGTGCTGCTTACGCGCCTCCCAGCTTATAGCGACGCCTGCCAGTATAAATTCCTGACCAGAGTATGAACGCCGGTCTGATAAGTTTCCGCCCCAGTCAGCGTCAACAACTCCATACATCTCATTTCCTGTTCGCTTATACAGGAGACCTAGATTTCGTGTACCGTTTAGGTATCGAAGAATACGTTTTGCTGCCTTCCAGTGTTCAACAGTGTATTTTGCGTTTAATTGACTCATGAAGTTCACAGCATACGTAATGTCTGGTCTAGTGGTTACTGAAAGAAACATTAGTGCTATTACTATTAAGTTTTGATATGGATACTTTTTCATTTCTCCTTCATCTGCGTCTACAGGACGCTGCAATATCGAATTTACCTCAATCTATGTATTTTGCCTGCAGAAATGAAGATCTGATGTTTCTGCAAATTTTGTTTAAATTCAATGCCCAAGCAATTTTCCACTGGTCTGATGTTTTTCATAATAAAGGTCTCGCTGAGACGTGTTTTTATCTCCTTCAGCCATTCGGGATGGTTTGAAGCTATCAACAAGTCATCTACGTAGATCGTGACAAGTAGAAGTCTTCCTTCTTGAAGTCTAAAGAATAGGCATGGGTCTTGCTCAGTAGGTTGCAATCCGGTCTCTTGTAGTTTAGCAGTTAGCTTCTCGTACCATCTTAACCCACTCTGTCGAAGTTCGAAATTCATTATCATACAAACTGGATTCTGCATTTGCTTAATATTTCTCCGCAATCTTTTAGTATTTTTTTGTACTTATTATCTGCAACCGCGTGATTGGTTCCCATTTTCGCGCCTAATTCCAATTTGTTCATCAATTCTTCAAATCTTTTAAATCTCCATTTAGATAGGCTGTAACCTCATCCATTTGGTGTATCTCCATATCGTACTCTGCCGCTAAAGCAGCTTGCAATCGAATCGAAGTAAATCGAACGACTGCGCGTATCCTTTTCCTACTAAGAGCGCCTTTTTCTTGCTGGTTGACGTGTTATCTGTTGCTATGAAAGCCATTTCACATTCTTCAATTAAGTCATCTATTGATGAATCACTGCTCGTATCATCGGCACGCTCATTTGAGTTTCTTAAATTGGCTAATGGTTGATAGACGTTGCGCGGTCTGCCTGGCCGTCCAAAACGAGGCAAATTTGGACGCCGTCTGCCACGTCGCGCTGCATGAGGTTGTTTTTCTTCCTTTTCGGATTCTTCGTCACTTGAGTGCTCTTGTTGATGCTCGTGTCCACTAGATTTTATAAAGACCTCGACGTTGTCTTGCTCATTTTCGTAAAATTCTTGATACTCACTCTTGAAACCAGAAGAGTTTATGAATTTTACATCCTTTGCTGCTATCACGATGCTTTTTCTCGGATCATACAACCGATATGCCTTTGTTTCTTTGGAATATCTGATCAGAATGTACTCTTGAGAACGTGATTCAAATTTGCCTTGGTTTTTACCCTTTATTAACCCTTTATTGATTCCGAATATTCGCATATATGACATGGTAGGTAATTTACTCGTCCACAGAGTATATGGTATCTCACTAGATAGTCCTTTTGTAGGACATCTATTTCATATTTAGCATGCTGTATTAACAGCTTCTGCCCAAAATCGTGGTGAAGCGCCAACCTCTCGCATCATGCACCTTGCCATTTCTAACAGTTTTCTGTTGTATAGCTCTGCGATGCCGTTCTGCTGCGGTGTTTGTGGGACTGTAAAGCGTCGTTCGATTCCGTGCTTGTTCATGAAATCATCAAGGATCCGATTTCGATATTCCGTTCCATTATCGCTCTGTAACTTTTTTATCTTGTGACCAGTAAAATTTTCCACAGCAGCCTTATAGTTTTTGAAGGCCTCAAAGACTTCAGATTTCTGTGAGAGAAAATAAACTTCACAATAGCGTGAGTAATCATCAATGAAAGTTACAAAATACTTGCGACCGCTAAATGACTCTGTACGCATAGTTCGTCACTGTGCACTATTTCCAACAAATGATTTGTACGTTTTTCATTTGCACTTTTATAGCTGTTCGCTACTTTTTTTTCAGTTATACATATCTCGCATTTGGATAACTTATCGTTTTCTTTTATGTTCATTCCGTGCACTTTACCTTTTATAGACATACTTTTTAAGTCGTGTTCATTTAGATGTCTCATACGATAATGCCACAAATCGATATCACTGTAGTTTTCGGAATCGATTTTGTTCGATTGATATTGTTCTATATATACATATAGTATAAATTACCGTATCGTTTTGAGCGCAACCACTCCACACCGTTATTCTTTACAATTACGGGTTTATTTTTTCGAATATAAACTTCATGTCCTTTATCAGTTATTTTTGATACTGATATTAAGTTTTGTCCCAAATCAGAGACTAATAAAACGTTTTTATAACCTTGCAGAGGGTATATTAATTTTAGCCAGAAGTTTGCAAGGCACCTTAGGAGACATCTCATCATCTATTTTGAATCAGCATAAACAGAGGAGTCCAAAAATGGATGTCCGTCTGTCCGTCCGTCCGTCCGTCTGTTGCAACACAAACTAGTCTCTAAGTTTTTGAGCAATCTTCATAAAAGTTGGCTCAAAAGCTTCTTATTTCTGCCCTCTTTAAATAAGTCGGAACGGGCCAGATCGGACTGATATATCGTACAGCTGTCATGGAACCTATTGGCCAATTTTCGTTATATTTCAAGATATAGCTATTAGGCTTACCACATCCAAATCTAAGTATGTCCTTAATAATAAAGTTTCATCAAAATCGAAGTTTTATAACTTATAATGATCAACGATCGGCCTAATGAAGGTACCTGTTGCAATTTTATGAAAATCTGAGTACTATTACATATAGCTGTGTACAACTGCAAGGGTATAAAACCTTCGGCAAGCCGAAGGTAGCCTTGCTTTCTTGTTTAATGTAACATCATTGTTTTTTTCGTTTTTCTTTTATTTCTATTTTCACCTCACTGTCATCATTTACTTTGGTTGTTTAATTGTTTGCCAAATGCAAAGTCTTTTCGACTTCTGCAACGCTTTCGAATGAAGTTGCGTTCGAACATATGTGTGCGCTACATCTCTAGATACCACATTCCGTTTTGATTTTCGGTAAAGAATCCATTATCACACTTTAAATTTGAAATTTCCTTTTCGTTTCGGTTTTTACCGTTTTTGTTCTTTGGTTTGTTTCGGCGTTTGCGCGCAATATGCCCGATTTTGTCGCACGCATAGCACTTTCTTGTTTCTTTATGTGTTTTGTCATTTCGTTCTTTGGATTTTCCGTTATTCGCGTAC
Source organism: Zaprionus tsacasi (assembly GCA_018904105.1). Taxonomy (NCBI): domain Eukaryota; kingdom Metazoa; phylum Arthropoda; class Insecta; order Diptera; family Drosophilidae; genus Zaprionus; species Zaprionus tsacasi. Next base: position 53,156 of record JAEIFR010000104.1, on the reverse strand, counting down.
AACGCGTTTTGCTCGCTGTGTTCACTTTTCGTTTGTCGCGCTTCCGACTCTTCAAGAAGTTTAATTCTTAGAAATTAAATCGTCAAATAAAATCGTCGCGTGATTCCATTGTGCAACGAAATGTATCATACGAATCGGGTAAACTGTACAATAGGAGAATAGCGAGTAAATTATCTCTTATGTGAACTCCTTTTTCCTTAAGTCGTTTTACTGCATCGATAAAATATATGTATGTATATGCAACCCTGCGTCACCTCCTTCACTCATCCGTGATAGAGCGACACGTTTTAACAAGTTTGCCTTCCGCACAGACCCCTTCGATTGAAATGTTTCTTGTAATTTGACTCTTTTGATGTTTCACAGTTCTCCATAATTGTTAATTCTGATGTACTTATAGATATCTGCACGTGCTTTTTCGTCGGATGTTTTCCATTCCGTTATCTGCGTTGGATCTTCTGGACATGGTTTTGTCCCATCTACATATTGCCATAGATCGTTTTTTACGAGCACTGCGCGCATTTTTAACTTCCATGTATCATAGTTCTCCGCACTAAGCGGCACAATTTTGATATACGCACCAGCCATTTTTCGTGGCTTTTTTTTTAACTTTTAATTAACAATTTACAATTTCAGCTTATTGGCATTCTGCGTTTTCTGGGCCCATAACGTGTTGGACTATTCGTCCACATCAGAGTTCTCATATATACATATGTCCAACAAGAAAATGCAAAAGTCAATTATGATAAGGGAGTAAATAAGAAAGTTTAATTTTATTCACGATGTAAAATGTGCGCGTCAATTCATCGCGGCGGTTGACTCTAAACTCTGCATATGTATGTACTTAAAACTAAGCGTTGCCACTCTTGTTATATTCAAGTGTGACCAGACTTACCGCATTGTTATGATATTACAAATTCAAACAACATATTTTCGTAATAATTCCATACCATGACAAAAAGAATAACATGCTAACTGAAACAATTCATGAAAAATATTTTTCGCATAATAACCAAATTTACATAGAAAGTTCTCAAAGCTTGGTCATAAATAAATGCATAACAGGTTTACTTAACCATGTCTCAACGCAATGTAGATACAGTAAAATACGTTCTAATTTTGAAATAAAATATGATGAACCTAATATAATCACAACTTGGAACCTTGCAAAACTTTGTTAAACCCAAATTGTATTAATAGAGAAATTATAATAGAAGGTAATAAAATGATGAAAGCTTTTAATTGTTCCATTCAGTTAGACTACACTCAAACTATCTATGTAAACAATAACAAAACTTGAACCACTCGAATACATTCAGGCAAAAGAAATAATTGAACAACACACTCAAGCGAGTAATGCCTTCAAAAAAAAAGCTAGTAACATTAATACAAATAATTAAAATCACAGCATTGTACTTCATTTATAAATATAAGACTATACCACAAAAATTAATTGTAAAATTCAAGAATCAAAATCCAGAAAATTAAACTATCATAAGTCCTGAAACAGAAAATAATGTACCGTCAGTAAGCACCCCTGTATTGTACCCTAGAGTTATTGCCTAAGGACAGGACTTATTCTTAAGGATGGGGAAGTGACATATCCATTCTTCACCCACACTCGAAACTCCCCAATTCCACATAATTTAATCATAAACGCACATATATAATCATAAGCACACTATTATTAAACTCACTTACACACATTAATGTCTCAGAACAAAATGTAATCAAAAAACGAGAGCCCTTTGATTAACTTTAGTTCCCACTGATCATAAAAGATTTAGATCAGTAAACTTTTAGTTTAGTTCTGTTTAGTTTAGCTTATTTCTGTTCAGTTCAGCTCAGTCCCGAGCGCCGAGTACGCTATCAACTGCGATAGCCCGCTAAAGTCTGTTTCAACTTCGAAATACATTATCATCACCTTTTGATAATCTAAAGGGTCTAGTTCTTCCTTCGTAAGTAAATAAAAAGTGTTGTAAGTAATAAACTAAAAACAACTGTGTTTTTTTTTTACTAAACCTCCCGTTCTGAATAAGTTAATATATATTCAATAAAACAAAAAAATTTAATTTTCAAAACAAAATCATTAAAAAACAAGTCGGAAAGGCTACAGTCCAGCGCGCGCGACTGTGGTATACCCGCTACAACTTTGCGAAAAAACACATCTCACAGTCTCAAATTTATTTTTCTAACTCGCCTTATCGTTATTATCGATTTTAAAAGAAGACGTAGCATAATGCTAAAAAAAAAATAAAAATAAGAACAGAAGAAAAAACAAAAAACAAGTCGGAAAGGCTACATTCGAGCGCGCCCGACTGTGGTATACCCGCTAAAAATTTTTTTTTCTAGCTCGCCTTATAGTTATCATCGATTTTAAAAGAAGCTGTAGCATAATGCTAAAAAAAAAAGTAAGAACTGAAGAAAAACAAAAACAAATTTGTGCCCCTGAGGAGGAATTGAACCATGGATCTCACAAAGCTTGTAATATGCAGGTTGCAACTATAACCACTTCGCCATAAGCACATTATTATTTGGACCGGCAAAGTTGCCCTATGAGACCAATCAGCTTGTCGTGCAGGACAAAAACTAATATACTAATGTCTTTCATACTTAAAATATTTTAAGTGTTTGACAAAAAGCAGTATCCAAAAAAAAAAAACGCTTTTGCATTCAGTAGTATTCGAACCCGTACACTTTCGCTTCACAGTCCACGTCCACATCCACTCAGCCACTGCACCTTTTTTGCATCTACTATAAAATTGCAATAATGATCAGTGCAAATAACTGCAGCGAGGAGTGTCGTAAGGTGCAGAACGAAATGAGAGCTTTCATGCGACAGACACGGATTGGCTTTAAGGAATTTTGTAGTGGTTTTCGTACGCTTTCTAAACAGTTCTCAATGCTGGACTCGGAATTTAATGGCCTTCAGATGATAAATGAGTCCCTTAAGCGGTTAAAATCTAAGCGCAAAGAAGAGACCATGTCTGCTGTTGTTCCGCCATCAAACTTATCTCACCCTAGTACTCCGTTGAAATTGTACACCTAGTCTTGAGGAATATTTTCTATTGCCTTCCCTGCAGCACGACCTTTTCGATGGACTCTTTGACTTGTCATTGGTGCAAGTCAATCATGCTCTTCACTCCATGAAAATGTCGGAAGTTCTATGTTTCGTTTTTCATCCATCTAAGGTAATTTTAAATAGGCCCAACCCCTTTCTGTACATGAAGATCCTTAACATCCCACCTTCGAAGTCAATTTCGATTTTGGATATTATTCATTGACTAATAGTAAAAAACCAGGTAAGAGTGTGCGCTTTTTCAGAACAGCAGACTTACTATTGTTACATTATCCTATTTCTTACTTTTAATTGGTCTGATCTTAACATTTGCAATTATATGGCAGTGGCCAAAAATGTATTTTATAACAACATTATTTTTTGAATTATGTGTTCCGAGATTCTATCCGACAGTATCAAGTAAGCAACTGTTGTTTACAAAAGAGCTGTCATGCCTAAAATGTGTAGAAGAATTAATTGTGCAGAATACTCTGTTTGAAATTTTTAGTATGGATACACGTTTGTAAAAATTGGGAGAAGTGTATCTTACTGTCGGGCGCGCTCGAGTGTAGCCTTACCGACTTTTTTTTCATTCCATTCGGAGGGAATCGTTTTTATTCCTTTTCTCAAAAAGGGCAGCAAATCGGATGCAACTACCTATAGAGGCATCTCTCAGCTATGGACCATACCTAAGTTCTTTGATAATGTCTTAACCCTTCACTTGCAGCACTTTTGTAGATCCATTTTCTCCAAATTTTCTTGAGTTGCCATCCTTTGTGGTACAAGAATTTCAGAAAAATCTTCAAAACGATGTCGTTTATAATGATTTCAGTAAAGCTTTTGACTCAGTTTGTCAAGCCCTCCTTGCAGAAAAGCTAAAACTTCTTGGATTTTCGCCTAAACTTCTTACCAAATAGTGTTCCTTAAAGTGCTCCTTGTTCCTCAAGGGAGCCGTTTAGGTCCCCTTCTATTCACTCCTGTCATCAATGACCATCCGCTTTTCATACGATCTGCTTGCACTCTTATGTATGCAGATGATATAAAGCTATGTTTTCGAACCTAAATAGTTTTCACTCTTGGTCCCGTACAAATTTATTAATTCTGAATAGTTCTCAATGCAAGCTGGTGACATTCTAGCGAACCAGCCCTAAGTTGGCATCCTATACACTTCTTGGTTGTGCTTTGGAAAGAATTACCTTAGTTGATAATCTTGGTGTCCGTTTGGATTGCAAACTTAAATTTTGGGAACATGTTTCTACTGTGGAAAATAAGGCATTCCCATCCTTGGCTTTATTAAGCGATGGTCTAAGGAGTTTGACGATCCTTATGTAAGAAAGACCCTATATACTTCACTTGTTCGTCCAATTCAGGAATACGGATCATGCATATGGTATCCTCAGTACACTAATCATAACAAACACATTGAATCTGTACAAAAAATGTTAACTTTTCGCCTTACAAGGCCTTAACTGGGATGTATACTTAAGACTTCATACTTATGGCAGTAGACTTTTGTTGCTTAATTTACCTTCTAGTTTTTATTAATAACCTCATTCAAGGTGATATTGTCATTGTAGACCTTGTTAGTTGGTTACACTTCTCTTACCCTTGTAAAATAACACGAAACTGCTTACCACTAACTCTTCCTAATTGTAGTTCGAAGTACGCCCTACATGAACCCTTCAGGGTATTATGTTCTGATTTCAATAAGTACACTTTTATATTAACAAATAGAAACTATGTACTAGCCTTCAAGTTGAAACTTTTGTCCTTCCTTGGTAGAAATTAAATTTTTCTCGATATGCCTGTCACTTTTTTAGTTTCTGTCTGCATGATCTTGTTTATGAAACTGTCCCTCGGTAGGTCGGGAATGTTTTAACTTTTTACTAATACTATTAACTCTTCTGATCTGATTGGCCTTTCTGGGATTTCCCCACTTCTTTGCAACAAATGTTGGATCGGTTTTATCTTTGTTTTTCCCAAATTAAATTCAATTCAATTAGATTAAATTAATATTAAATTTAAACTTCTAAAAATTTGTTGAACTTATATATAATTTCGTTTAATTATTGAAAATTTATCATTTTTTAAATTATTCTTTGTTAATTCAGTCGACTGCATTTAGTTGAATTTAACTTAATTACATAGATAAAAATTAATTAAATAAACATCTAAAGGAATTGCCTTGAACGTAAAACATACAATTGGTCCTTGCCAATTACACACGAAAACATAAGAACTCTGTGCACTTTTTCGTTATTGAGAGTAGTGGGTCGACTAACAAATGATCCTTTATTGTATGATGCAAAGTTTGCATTATTGTTGACTAAATTCGTACAGAGCTATGTCCGACATTGGCATCAAACCAATTTTCATGTTGGCCCACGGGCACTTGTAAGTATGTTTCGAAAGCGTATTTGGATTGTTAACATTCAGGGGGTCTGCAGTAAGGCAGTTCGTTCGTACATTTGATGTTTCAAATGCAAAACGCGACTTCTGACTTTCTCATTTTCTCGTTCTGCGTACTTCTGGAACTCTAACAAAACTCTACGTTCGTTAATTTTTAAATTTTTTACATTCGGTTTTATTCCAAAAAATATTTCGTATGAGATTTTTTTACTGTGCTTGCGATTGGACGATTTTTTAATAAAAATACTGTGTTCATACCGTGTGTGTGCTTGCTTCCCTCAACAAGTACCTACCAATGTCCATTGCCGATCTTTTATATTTTTCTACAACGCCGTTTATATCATGGACATGGGGTTAAACGAATTCCCTTGTGTTGGAATTTAAACAAAGTTATTTCCAGTGGTTACCTGCGTATATATATGACAATCAAATAATAACCAACTTCGCTCTTGTTTCAATTTTAATATCACTTTTAATTTTCTCTTTTCGTTGTGCACAACTCGCCGTCTACTACAAGAATGAATAATAGAAAAGTGCATGCATAAATGCAAAGCTGCTTCTCTCTCTCTCTCTCTCTCTCCGGGCAGACCAGTCGTCTTCTTTTGCCCTTTGCTGATTAATGGGACTTTTGCTATTGCCCATATATGAAGAAGAACTTTTGGCATTCCACCTAACACACGCATACATACATATATGGCTATGTTTAATACACCTCCTCAAAAGTTACGTTAATCAAGTAGTAAGATTTTAGAATTACAATGTTTCTTAATTGGCGAGTTGGTGCATCTATGGGAAATACAATTATCATGGTCCAGCATTCACTGCATTGGATTAGGGAAAACCCATAAAAACCTAATCAGACCAATCGTAAATTAGTAGTTGAGTTTTACATTCAATTAATAACATAATTATAAATTTTCAAGTTTCATAGTAGTACAAATTAAATTAAATTTGATTCAATACATTAATGAGATTCAATTTCTGGAAATTAAAAAAAACTGGAATATTATTTATTTTAGTTATTCAAGCAGTCCCAATTGGCTTCTTAAATTCAGGAATCGCGCTGCTGGTAGTGGCTTAGTCAAGATGTCCGCCAATTGCATATCTGTTGGAATATACTTTAAAGTAATTAGTTTCTTTTCAATATTTTCTCGAGTAAAATGGTATTTTATATCAATGTGCTTAGTTCTCTTGTGGCATGTAGGATTATTGGCTATACAAATACAACCCTGATTGTCTTCAAAAATTATAATTGGTTTATTTATCTTTATCTTTATACTTTCAAGTAACGATCTGAGCCATAATGCTTCTCTGACACTTTCAAATAGTGCCATATATTCTGCTTCAGTGGACGAAGCTGCAACTGATTTTTGCTTCATGCTACTCCAACATATTAAACATGACTCAAACATTTTAAACAAGTATCCAGTAGTACTTCTTCTATCAGTCTCACTTCCTGCCCAATCAGAATCAACATAACCAATAACAATATTCTCATAATTAACATTCTTTTCATATGTTAATTTTAAATCAATAGTACCTTTAAGATACCTAAGAACTCTTTTAAGGCATTGCCACAGTTCTTTATTGTTATTGTTTGTGTACCGGCTTAAAATACTTATGGATGTACTTAAGTCCGGTCTTGTACATAACATTATGTACATCAAGCATCCAATTAAACTTCGACATGGTGCTTCATACGATTCATTTGATTCTAAAGCTTTATAATCAAGCTTACTTGGAAGTGCTGTACTAACTGGATTGCAATTCTCCATATTGAATTTTCTCAAAACAGTATTAATATATGCTGACTGGCTTAGGCATAACTTGTCCCCGTTTCTATCAATCTTTATTCCAATAAAATATCGAATGTCTAACAAGTCAGTCATTTTGAATTTGCTCATCAAGTATGTTTTAAATCTAGTCATTGTTTCAAGGCTTTCAGTGGCAATCACCAAATCATCTACATATAACAATACATATATATTGCTTAAAATGTTTCCTTTATCAATTATGTACATGCAACGGTCAACGCCTAGAGTTATGAAACCAATTGATTTAAGCACCTCCTCAAAAACTTCAAACCAGCATCTGGCTGCTTGTTTAAGGCCATAGATAGATTTATTTAATTTGCAGACTGTATTTCTGCCAACAACTAACCCTTGTGGAACTGTCATATAAATCTCTTCCTTTAGGATTCCATTCAAAAATGCTGTTTTTACATCCATATGATGTACCTTTAAGCCATATTGGTTGGAGAGGGCAAGAATAAAGCGAAAACTAGAGATTCTTGCAACTGGTGCAAATGTTTCATCATAATCTGTCAGATATTGTTGTGTGAAACCCCGAGCAACAAGTCTTGCTTTGTATTTAACAAGATTTCCGTGTTCATCCTGTTTAATTGTAAACACCCACTTGCAGTCAACTATGTTCTTGTCTTCTGGCATTTTAACTAATGACCATGTCTCATTTTGAAGGTGAGACTCTAATTCATCCTGAATTGCATCTTCCCAATAAGATTTATCATCTCTATGTTTAATTTCTTCAAAGCTAGTTGGAATATCATTGAAGCATGTATGAGCATTAAACAAACATTTCTCTAACAACCTATAAGATATTTTTGGTCTATCTTTTAACCTTTCACTTCGTCTGATGTCTTCATTGTCTATTTTATTATCTGAATGATTTGATTCATCACCAGTGTCTATTTTATCATCTGAATGATTTGATTCATCACCAGTGTTGACAACTGGATCGGCATTCTTAGGATTTGTGGATTTTTCACTAGGCTGTATATCTGATTTTAAACTATCAGATTTTTCATTACCAGACTCACTGTTTTCCAATGGAAAACTTTGTTTCTCATTTTCTGCTCCCATGGAGTGAAAATCAACTTCTTGTTCATCATGTGGACAAGAGTCTTCAACCTGTTCCACTCTATCAAGCTGGAACTCAGAGTCTACCGATTGCTCAACACAATCCACAGTCCTAGAATTTAACATGTTGGTTTCATCCACCACAACATCCCTAGCTGTCATAAATTTCCTCGATTCCACATTCCACAATTTGAAACCATTTGGTTCATACCCAACAAGTATGCACTTTGTTGACTTTTCATCGAACTTTCGTTTTCTAACTTTGTTCAATACATATACTGTCGAACCGAATATCTTAAGATATTTCAATGTTGGCTTTCTGTTATGCCACATTTCATATGGTGTTTTCTTTTTGTTCTGTAACGCATTACTTGGGCATCTGTTAATTAAATGGGTAGCTGTTAAAACAGCCTCACCCCAAAAGCTTTTACTTAGCTTAGCCCCACTAATCATAGAACGAGCCTTTTCAGTTATCGTTCGAATCATGCGTTCAGATACACCATTCAATTGTGGAGTGTGAGGAACCGTCAAATGATAGCTGATGCCTTTTTCTACGCAATATTCGCGCATTTCATTAGATAGATATTCTCTACCATTATCTATATATAGATTGACGACTTTTAAGTTGAAATGGGCTTCGCCCTTTGCAATAAAGTCTTTAAACACAGAAAATACATCAGACTTATAGGTTATTAAATAAGTTACACAGTAATGTGTAAATTGATCAATGAAAATAACATAGTAATTCTTATTGTCAATTGTAGAAGGTGTTATTGGACCGCAAACGTCCGAATGAACTACGAATAAGGGTCGCTTAATGTGTTCTTTATTCTTGAATTTTTCAAATTTGAGTCTGCATTGCTTTCCATTTATGCAGGCCTCACATAGCTCATTACTTGATTCTACATTCTTTAATAAATGTGTATCCTCAAACAAATGGTTGCGTTTTATATCTAAAAGCTTGCCAATACTTATATGTCCTAATCTTGCATGCCACAAATTATACTCTGCACTACTTAAATTGTTTGAAATATACGCTTTATGGTTCATTTCGAATTTAACAATTGTTACATTATACTCACTTTGGCCCTTAAGAACCAACTTGCCATTTTTGGTGACCTTTACACCATTTGGATTAAACTCAATAGTCATCCCGGCATCTTGCATCTTTCTGACTGATAAAAGATTATGAGATATGTCTTGGCTGAATAATACATCTTCCAGCGTGATTTCATTGCCATGGCTGCGGAGTCGTACTATTCCTTGAGATGTAGCTTGGATACATTCGCCACGCTTGGCTACAGAAATCTCTACAGGCATACTCAGATCGATATAGTCAGCAAACAAATCTTTATCTTTAATAATGTGATCTGATGCACCCGAGTCTAAGATAAACGAAATATCTCCCTCATGTAATTTGCCAATCTTCTGCATCATCATGAATGCAAAACCAGATCCTGACTGTGATGTTATTGCTACTTGTGCCTGTTTATTTGTATCTTTATCTGTATTTTGATTACCTGCAATTCTTTTAAAACTGTAGCAATCCTTTTTCAAATGTCCCAATTTACCACAGTGAAAACATCTTGGCTTTGGTTTAGTTTTATTATTAAAACCCTTTTTGTTGCTCTTGAAACTAGTTTTCATTTTATTTTCTTTCTGATCCTTATGACGAACAGCCTGCAATACTTTAACACTCGTGTACTTACTGATAGATTTCAGCTTTATTTCTTGATCAAGAAGACGTGTTTTAACAAAGGCCAACGTTAAGTTGCTTTCTGTTAAAGTTTCAATTGCTGTTATCACTCCGTCATAATTGGTGGGAAGAGTTAAAAATAAATGAGCCACTTGGTCCATTTCATCTAATTTGCCTCCTGCAGCTACTAGTTCTGTCATTAAATCATCAAATAAATTAAAATGATTCACTAGTGGTGTATCACCTTTAAGTTTTAATGCTAACAACTGCTTACGTATAGAGAGTTGCAATGCTAAGCTCTTGCGCTCATAAACTGCATCTAATTTTTCAAAAATTTTCCTTGCAGAATTTTCATTGCTTGCAAATCCAAGCAGCGAATCATTTAAATATTCGATAATAATGCTTTTTGCATTCCTCTCTGCCTTTTTCCATTCACTTGTTATTTCTTCTGGTACACTATCGATAACTTTTATTAAATCGTTCTCTTCTAAAAGATCCCTGATACGAAACTTCCACACTGAATATTTTTCACCGTCAAACGGCTTTATATTTCGTTTTGCTTTATCCATTTTATTTCGCGCTCTTTTCTATTAATTGCCTCTTCTACACACACATACACACCAGCAGGCGCCAGTTATCTTTTCACAATTTATCCCACACGCACTTTGTCGCCTACTGTACTTTCTGACGATTGTGCTTGGAATCACGCATACATACACACACACACTATTCGTTTCTGCTTCCTTTTAACGGCTCCTTCTTTGGTTTGCCGCTTTTGTTTTATTGTTTAGTTTATGTATTTTAATAGCGTACTTTTTAATCAGTAATTTTCGATTTGCCTTTTAACCATGGATATCAGTTTACTTTTCACTTTTTGTTTATTTTTTTTTTTTATTGAACACTTCAACGAGCCTCAAAGCTGTAAAACATTTAACTGTCGTATTTTATACTGGGCCCATAACCTGTTGGAATTTATACAAAGTTATTTCCAGTGGTTACCTGCGTATATATATGACAATCAAATAATAACCAACTTCGCTCTTGTTTCAATTTTAATATCACTTTTAATTTTCTCTTTTCGTTGTGCACAACTCGCCGTCTACTACAAGAATGAATAATAGAAAAGTGCATGCATAAATGCAAAGCTGCTTCTCTCTCTCTCTCTCTCTCTCCGGGCAGACCAGTCGTCTTCTTTTGCCCTTTGCTGATTAATGGGACTTTTGCTATTGCCCATATATGAAGAAGAACTTTTGGCATTCCACCTAACACACGCATACATACATATATGGCTATGTTTAATACCTTGTATTCTACAAAGTTCAATACTTTTATTTTCATTCGCTGTTTTCGTTTTCTTCAGCTCCATCATCTCCTTTGACAGCTCTAAGAGTGAATTTACGGCCCAATCTTCATCTTCGTTCTTTCCCTTATTAGGAACCTACAAATGTACATTGCTGATCTGCTACATCTTTCTGCTAGGTTGATGTCTTCTTCTTCAGCTCCATCAATTCCTTTGACAGCTCAAGGTGCCAAATTACGGGCCAATCTATATTTTCGTAATTCAAATATGAATGACAGGCAAACTATATTGACATCTTCAAGTCGTTAATGAACCAACCTTTTGAAACTACATCTGCTGGGTATTATTTTGCCGGTACATATCGGCATTAAGTTTCATTGGACCATTCCTGTATCTCAGGCTCTCTGTTCGAAACGAACTTCGCCAACGACAAAGGAAGAGAACGGATCCAGTGAAGAGTAATTTAGGAGTCCGACCAGTAGACGGCTCGAAATTTGACATCAATAAAGGCTTAATTTTGTGATAAAGATCTGCTTGAAGGTGAGCGGCACATAACAGAAGTCTAGGAAGTGTTTTACTCTTGAGCGGCGATAGTCTAGATTTCAAAGTCAATAACAAAACCTTATGACCTTCAGAAAGTTTTGCTACAAACAGAGACGCAAACATTGTTGGCTTTCATAGATGCGTCGGTGAAACCAAGTTTTGTGTTGGTGACAACGAATTATTGAACACACATCGGTGTATTGAGATTTCTTTGCATACTTTTTCCAAATGCAGTCGAATAAACGCATCCCAGTCCAACTTATTAAGCCATAACTCTTGCAGTAGGATATTGCCTTGAATGACAATTGGTCCTAATAAACTTTCATGTCACCAACAATATGTTCCTTTTTGTCGATCGGAGAACTATGACAGAGGTGTCATTTTATAAACCTTAAAGCATCTTCAGTAGGAGTCAATGATGTACCTAGACCTTAGTTTTTATCTTAATCGGAGATTGTTATCAATTTAACTGTGCTCTCAAATGCAGTTTACGTTGAAAACCACTTGCTCAATTCTTAATTGTCTTAAGTTTGTCTATGCACGCAGCAACTGTTAACATTTCATCGAAAGTCGAAGTCGACCCGAATAACTTCAGAAGCTCAAGGGAAGGATCCTCTTATTGCTTGACTCAACCACTTTATATACTGATGGCCAGAAAAGCGGCTGGGCAAGTACCATTAGTAACGGTGTTGATCTTAGCGAAACGATGTAGGCTGAAGAGAAAAAGAGTTGAGTTGAAGGCCCCACCATCAGAATGTCGTTAAGAGACACGTGTGTGGACGTCTTACAGGATACGTCAAACACCTCACGAAAAAATTTACCTATTTTAATTTTTTTATGTTTTGTTGTATTTTATATTTTTTTTACATTTATATTTATAAAGCTTATGGCAATACACAAAACGTGAGGCAGGTCAGTCCATTTTTAACAGACGTCTAAATTAAAGAAGAAGCAGTTGACGTTGGTGTGTGTGTCTTGAACAAATCTGAGCAAACACCAAAAATTCACATATCTCTCTCTCGTTCCAACTTTTACCATCGACTCTTGTCTATTCTGCTTGCTTTTTTTAATGGTTTACTTTAAATTTATAACTCTAAATATCCATGGCCTCTTACAGTCACCGCGTTACTGTAGCCTTTCCGACTTGCTTTTATACCCTTCGACCATTGAAAATGGTCAAAAAAAGGTATACTAACATTTTGCAAATGTATGAAATAGGCATAAGGACACGTGGCAGACCCGAATAAAGTATATATTTTCTTGCTCAGGATCACTAGCCGAGTCGATTAAGCCATGTCCGTCTGTCTGAACTCGTTTTGCCATGAGCGGTCTGACAGCGCCTGGTCATGTGCTGATATAATCAAGTGCTTTCTTATTGATTCTGGTACAAAAAGTTTCATTATCGCTAGGTAAGTTTGTGGGATAATATATAAACTTATCTACCACTCGGAAATCTGAGGAAGAAAATTTTTCTCGAAGCGAGACATATTTATTCAATATTCTAAAATGAGTCTGATTCCAAATCAATGACTGGAATCACATCAATATAAAGTGCAGCAATGTCACCGACATCCTCCAATGATCTAGAAATGGCATCTGCGACGGAATTTTTCTACCTTTTCGATGTTGAATCTCAAAATTGAATCCCTGCAGTTTAATAGCCCATCGTGCTAATCCGCCTGATAGATCGGATTGATTCATGAGCCAGTGCAAACTAGCATGATCGGTGACAACTTTCAAATCATGACGATCAATGTACATACAAAATTTTTTAATGGTTAACATCACCGCCAAGCATTCCAACTCTGTGTTAATTACTCTGCACTTTATTTAGTTTCTTCGACATGAATGAAATTGGTCGCTCACAACCTGATTCATCACATTGGGAAAGAACCGCACCTATTCCGTGCAATGCAGCGTCACATTGTACAAGGAGCAGAACACAGTTTCAGTTTAATTGCTTCGAATGATTTTGGAGCCTAATCATTCCAAATTAGGGATTTGCCGCATAACATAATTGTAAGCGGAAATATGACTGACGAATATTTAGAAATAAAATGTTTGTACCAACCGGTCATACGAAGAAAACGCCGTTACTGCTTTTGCGTTTTCGAATTGGAAATTCGCTAACCGCATTGATTTGATTTGGTTTTACGTGAAGCGTACTCTCACCTACTATATAACCTAAATAATCGAACTTTTTGAGACAGAGTTGGCTTTTCGAAACGTTTATCGTTAATCCAGCTTTCTTTAAGAGTGTTGCTACTTTCAAGAGATGCAGGATATGTTCTTCGAAATCCTTTGATAACACAAGAAGGTCGTCTATATAAACTAAAACGTGAGATTTAAGATGAACCGGCACATTGTGTGTGGCGCATTGGCTTAGCCGAATGGAATTCTTTTAAATAGGTACAGAGGAGATTCGGATCCATGAATGCTGTTTATACCCATCGACCATTGAAAATGGTCAAAAAAGGGTATTCTAACTTTGTGCAATCTATGTAACAGGCATAAGGAGGCGTGGCAGACCCCATAAAGTACATATATTCTTACTCAGGATCACTAGCCGAGTCGATTGAGACATGTCCGTCTGTCTGTCCGTCTGTCCGTCTATCCGGCTGTCCGGCTGTCCGTCTGTCTGTCTGTTTGTTTGAGACAACAGATCTCAGCTATTAAAAGAGCTAGAGACACCAAATTTGGTATGAATGTTCATGTATATCCGGGGCAGAACAAGTTTATGTAAAATGTTTGACGCCACGCCCACCGCCCCCGCAAATCGGTAATTTACGATTATTATGCAAAGTATTGAACATATAAATTAACGATTATTAGGCAAAGTATTAAACTTAGAAAATGCTGCTTTGGTATGTATAATGCTAAATGTCATATAAATATATTCGCCAAAATACAATCCGATCGGACCGATATCACAGAAGTCAACGTTTCCAGTACAAAATGAGTAGTTGACGCCGACGTCGACGTCACTCTTAACGTGCGTGGCTCTGTGAGTGCGAGCGAGAAAGCTATATGCAGTAGAAGTATTTGTGCAAAATTTCTGTTTGAAATTATAAGAGTGGATACACGTTTGTAACAAATTTAGAAAATTGGGAGAAGGGTATCCAACTGTCGGGCGTTCGACTGTAGCCCTACCCACTTTAATTTTATAGTATGTAAGAATGTTTTTCTTAGGCTGGGGTACATATCTCAGTCCCGCCAGTGTTTTAACAGAAAATTTATAAATACTAGGACTACTACGACTTTAGCAAGAGAGGCTACTAGCAGATCATACCTTACTGGGGTATGTACAGGGTATAGGCGATATAAGTGGCCCACGTCACGTGCGTGTACCCGTTTACCACGTGGTAGTGAACTCTACCACCACGCGATTCCTTTGGAAACTCACGTGCACGTGTCACATGTCACGCGTGCCTAGCTGGCGACAAACCGTGAGGGATAAACGTGGATAAACGTGATAACGTGGCCGCGGGTACTTTCGCTTGCACTCTCCGAGTCGCTCGTTGGTGCATTCCACCATCCGCAACTAGAGAGAGAGCACGTCCACGCGCCTCGCTCGCAAGCTATCGCCCACTCACGACGCCTCTCACGGTTGATCGTGTGTCGTCCAGAACGCCCGTGACCGCAGGTGTTCACGCCTGTACCCCCACGACCCGCTCAGTGGTGTATTGCACCACACCGCAAACTCGTTAGAGTACCCGCTCACACCCGCTTGCCAACTAACGTCTCGCTCGTGACACGACTCCCGATCGGCCGTTGGTTGTGCAGAAATGCCCGTGACCGCAGGTACTTTCGCCTGCACTCCCACAAGTCCCTCGTCGGTGTTTTGCAGCACACCCGCAAACTCGTTAAAGTACACGCTCACGCACTCGCTTGTCAACTGGCGCTTCGCTCACGACACAACTCATGAGCGGCCATTGGCCGTGCAGAACGACCGTGACCGCAGGTATCTGCGCCTGTAGTTCCACAAGTCGCTTGGAGGTGTATTCCACTACGCCGCATTTGTTAGAGCACACGCTCACACACCCACTCGTCAACTGACGTTCGCTCACGACACGAACTGTGCGTGTGTACAGAAGTCGCTTACTGGTCAGCGGAGCACACACTCACACCGGCACACACGTACACGACACTTTTTCCTACAATGCTCTCGGGGGAAAGAATGTAACACTGGTTATATTTATACCCTTGCAGAGGGTATATTAATTTTAGCCAGAAGTTTGCAACGCACCTTAGGAGACATCTCCGACCCTATAAAGTATATATATTCTGAATCAGCATAAACAGAGGACTCCAAAAATGGATGTCCGTCCGTCCGTCCGTCCGTCCGTCTGTTGCAACGCAAACTAGTCTCTCAGTTTTTGAGCTATCTTCATAAAACTAGGCATATAAGCTTCTTATTGCTGCGCGCTGTAAATTAGTCGGAACGAGCCAGATCGGACCGATATATCGTATAGCTGTCATAGAAACTATCGGCCAATTTTTGTTGTTTTTCAAGATATTGCAACAAGATTTGGCAAATCTTATTCTTATTACGTTCCTAATGTACTGTCAAAATTGTATCAAAATCGGACAGCTACAACATATAGCTGCCATAGGAACAATCGGCTGAAATTAGGGTTTTAGTATGAAAACCTGTTTTGTTCTTGGAAATACAGCACATTATCAATACTTTTTAATGTTATACAGTAACCCGCCCTTATTTTTTCCATTTAAATATCTCAGACGTTTATATTCTATAGCTGTTATAGGAACAATCCGTCAGTCCGTCTGCTTGTTGCAACGCAAATTAGTTCCCCAGTTATTGAGCTATCTTCATAAAAGTTGGCTCACAAGCTTCTTAATTCTGCCTTCATTAAATAAGTCGGAACGGGCCAGATTGGACTGATATATCGAGCCTATCGGTCGATTTTCGTTATATTTCAAGATATAGCTATCAGGCTTACCACATCCAAATCTAAGTATGTCCTAAATAATAAAGTTTCATCAAAATCGAAGTTTTATTTCTTATAGCGATTAAGGATCGGCCTAATGAAGGTACCAGTTGCAATTTTATGAAAATCTGAGTACTATTACATATAGCTGTGTACAACTGCAAGGGTATAAAACCTTCGGCAAGCCGAAGGTATCCATGCTTTCTTGTTTTAATAATCACGCGGGTTGGGTTTTCATTTAAATATTGAATAACAGGGTTTCCTTTTATTTCATGGTTCATCTGTACTAATTCTCATTCTAGCTAGTCCCTGCCTTCCTGTCTACTTCGCACCATTACGTCTAGCTCTAGTTTTGCTTCGTTACTTATTCAATTATGGCTCACCTTGAACCTCCTGCGACAGGATTCACCCTTGTTCCAAAATAGTCCTTGGCTGGCACTTATAATATTTCACTTTATATAATTATTTTATTCTCCGCGGGAGAATTATGGCTACCGGCTTCGTTGGTTGCTCGCTATCAAGTGCCCTTGGCTTCATTTCGCAACTCTAGTTTTCGCTGCTGCAAACATTTCGCCACTGCTGCTGCGTACATGTCGCCGCTGCTTGCCTGTCGCTGCTGCCTTCGGCCGATCTCGGCTGGCTGCTGCGGCTCCGCTCGCGCTTTGCTGCTCGCACGGCGCCGTTCGCATTTTCTGCATGTCCGGCGCCGCTACTTGTCTAGCGTCGCTGCCCGCTGGCTGAAATAAATAAACAAATAGTCTTCCTTTTTCCTTTCCGGAAAGGCGGACTCATTTCCGCTCGCGGACGGTGACTGCTCCGTATTGGTTAATACGGGCCCGGTATTTGGCTCCATCTCCCTCGACGAGTAAGCAGGCCGCCTTGCGGGGGTGCCTCTCTAAGTGGGCTCGCACCTTTTCGATTACGCGTCGTGGCAGCCAGTGGTCAAAAGGGGGAACCCTCCTGTCCCTGGGTGCGGGAGCCCACAATTCGGGGTGTCGACGGCCTTGCATGGGCGGCGTAGCCAACGCTACTGGGTCGAGCATCGGCGTGTCTTGGAAGACGTCTTGGAGGCGTAGAATCGCGGGCAAATGTATTTCACGACCCGGTAAGGTCCATCGTAGCGGGGTGCCAAATTGGCGGCGAAACCATCGGCTGCCTTCGACAAATGATGTCTCAACAGTACGAAGTCGCCGATTCTGCTGCGGGGTGTACGGTGCGGTGTGCTGCAGAGTCATGCCCAACTGTTTGCAGAACGTGGCGAAAGCTCGACTCGTGAATCGCGTTCCATTGTCGCAAACTTGCATCTTCGGTACTCCAAACCTGGCCAGAATCCGTTCTCTGAACGAGCGCATCAGGTGTACTGCCGTTACTTTACGCAAAGGTACCACCTCTAACCACTTTGTAAAAGCGTCGAAGAACACCAGCAACATGGAATTCCCGTGGGTAGAACGCGGGAGTGGTCCTACGAAGTCGGCACAGAGTACGTCGAATGGTGCATGTACTTGTCAGGTGTGCATTTGTCCCGGGGATTTTAGTTGGCTGATCTTAAGTTTCTGGCAGGTCTAGCACTTCCGTACGTAACGCGCTACGTCCCGGAAGAGGCCTGGCCAGAAATATCGCTGACGAATCCGATTTAGAGTTTTTCGTACCCCCTGATGTCCGGCTGTGGGCTGGTCCTGTTGCAGAGTCTCCAAGGGTTGTCTGGACAAAGCGGCGGCTACGATGTTTTGGTCCCCGCGGCGGTGATGCACGTTGAAACGTAACTGTTGTAGCTCTAACGCTATGCTATTTAACCACTTCAACGCCAGGTGGTCCGTAACTACGTCGAACTCGTAACCTTCCAGCATCGCAGTTTCCGTATCGCCCACACAATGGCCAGGCACTCCTTCTCGATTTTCGGCGACTGAGAGGCGTCGGCTTGCGTATGCGATGACGCGTTCCGTTCTCTGGATCTGTTGTCAGCACTGCTCCTTGTCCGACGTCGCTCTCATCTGTCTGGAGTGTGAAGCGCTCAGCGAAGTCCGGGCAAGCTAGGACTGGCGCTTGCGTGAGACTCGTCTTTAATGCCTCGAACGCTAGCTGTTGTTCCTCACTCCAAACCCATTACTGGCCCTTCTTCAACAGCGAAGACATGGGTTGTACCAGGGTGGCGAAGTTAGGCACAAATCTCAGGTACCAGGAAGCGATACCTAAGCATCTCCTTAACTCCCTGACAGTCGTTGGCGGCTGCAGTTCCTTTATCGCGGCAGTCTTGTTGGGATCGGTGTGGATTCCACCTTCGCTGACTTGGTGCCCCAGGTAAATGATACTCTTCTGGAAGAAGCTGCACTTGGCCTTATTCAGGCGCAAGTTCGCGTTCCGAAGCCTCCGGAACACCTCTCGTAGGTTATCCAGATGCTCTTGGAGGGTGCGTCCTACTACGATGATATCGTCGAGGTACGCAAACGCGTGCGGCTCCATGTCTGGTCCGATGACTCCATCCATAGCGCGCTGAAACGTAGCTGGGGCCGAATGAAACTCGAACGGCATCACCTTCCAGTAAAAAAGGCCATGGCTAGCTCGGACTGTAGAAAGGCCTCCACCTGTTCTTCGCCCGTAGCTAAACTTGTTCCAGGTGCCTCGACGCCCCGCAAGGTGGCGTGGCTGGTATTGGGCCGTCTCCCACGGCATCTCCGCTTGGTCAGGCCACTCGCGATGGCCTGATTCTCCGTGTCTCGTTGGTGCATTTCTGCTCGTGCTCCTGTTGGTTCCTCTGTGCTTGGCCGGTAGTCGGTGCCTCGCTGTGCCTCCTCCAGTGTCCGGGATTGTCCCTCTCTGTCTCCTTGTTCTTCGTCTTGTATCCTGCACTTTCCCTTGATGTCCCGTTGTCTTTCCTCTTGTATCCTAAACTGTCCCTCGGTGTCTTGATGTCCTTCCTCTTGTATCCTGCACTGTCCTTCCTCTTGTATCCTGCACAGACATCTATGTCTCGTTGTCCTTCCTCTTGTATCCTGCACTGACCCTCGGTGTCTCGTGGGCCTTCTCTCGTGTCCGCTCGTGCTCTGGGCCGCCTAAACGGATTCCTCTGCCGTGCGACGGGACAGATCGGTGGTAAGCTCGTGACCGGGTCGTCGACTTGGACCACCGTGTCCTCCTTCGCTTGGTGGGATGTCTCGGGCGTCGGTGCTGCTTCATCAAGCGTGCTTTGCAGGCGTAACTTTGCTCGGCCGCACTTGAGAGTCGCTTCGATGCCGCACAGGAAGTCCACTCCCAGAATCACGTCGTCCAGAATGACGGGCAGTACCAGCATTGGTACTGTCGTCTCTCTCACTCTCAGCTGGATCCTCACCCGCACGGCTCGTGATGATCCATCCGCCAGCGTGATCCGGATCAGTGCTGCTCGCTCGTTCTCCGGTGTACTCAGCCTGGCTGCCATACGCTCGCTGACGAAGCTCCGTGTGGTTCCGTGTCTATCGTGGCGTCCGTTGTTGTTCCCCCGATCCGAACATTCGCGATGACACGTCCACCTCCGCACCTCAGAGGTGCTACTCCTGGGAACTGCGGTGCGGCGTCTCCAAGTTGTTCCCCATCGGCTGAAGACGCGCAGCATTTCCCGACGTGAGTCGTCCACAACAGTCCACTGTGCGAACACTGTGTCGGCCGCAGTCCCAACAGAACAGCACGCGGCTATTTCGGCAGTCCGCCTGTAAATGTCCGGGTTGAGCGCAGTTGTGGCACACGCGCTGCAGGTCGCCCTTTGTAGCCCCTGTGGGTGTTGTGTGGGGGGTGGCTGTCGCTGATATGGGGGTCAGTGTGGTTGGTAGTGCGCTGGTTAGCACTGGCGGGTTCGGTGGCTTCGGATTCTCTCTCCGTCGATCAACTTGGCTCGTCGCTTGGCGTTGCAGCTCCTTCGTGGTCTCGTACGTGGTCAGAAGTTTGCTCAGCTGAGCCAACGTTCGAAACTCGTGACGGCGGATGAACAATTGATACTCCGGCATCATGTTGTCGTAGATCCTGTCCAGCTCCTGCTGGAACTCCATAAACTCCTGCTTGACTTGGTAGAGGGTGTTGACCCTGAACCAGTCCTCCGCTTGGCCCGTTAGTACATTTGCTACCGCTTGTGGTAACTGTTGTGGGTCGATGCTGTACAGTGACGCCTTCTCTTCCACCTGCTCGATGAATCCCCACGGATCTGTAGCGTCGCCGTTGAAAGCTACGCCCCATTTCCGTACTTGATCGGCCAGCTCGTCTGGGACTATCCATCCGTGGCTCGGTTCGCTGGTCCTACTGCTGGCTGCAGGTGCCCAATTGGACGCTAGGGCGGGTTGGATGTGTCGGCTAGCAACGCTCCTTGAAGGATTCGCTGCCCGTCTAACTTCCAGACTCGGTATGGGGATGACGATTTCTGCGTCGTCTTCCATCGGCGCCGGCGAGGTGTCGCGTGAGCATGCTCCAGGATGTTTCAGCTCCGGTGTAACTGCATTGCCTAATCTGGCCTCCAGCTCCATCAGTCGTTGCAACTGTTCCTTCCACAGGTCTCCTTGAATGGAGAAAGCTACCAGGCGGCTCCGCATTTCCTCCACTGTACCACTCATGTCCAGTCCGAACTCCTTGAGGATGAAGTGCAGCTCGCTCTTCCCACGAAATCCGAACCAGCGGGTTCCCATGTTGGGCGAGTTGGTTTGTAATTGGCTTTGCTTCTCGACAACGGTAAAAATAGTTCAATGGCTCGCGATGTTTTCACGATTGACTGCTGGGTATTTCGCCGCCGTGGCTTATTTTCGCAAACGATCCTTGTTTAAAAAAAAGTTCCCCAAGGATATAACGATGTATGCCAACGATGTTGAAGGTTCGAGGATCCGGACGCGACTCGGTTTAATTAATGTTCACTATTAGGTCACACCGGAATGGTTGTACATGCAGAAAATAAATGTCCTCGAGATAGCGGGATCAAAAATCTTGCTCGCGAAATAATTGTTTACGAAGGATGCGCACAGGGTATGAATGTTAGTCACCGATGTTGACTACTTGTGGGTCCGGACGCGACTGACCTCCTCGGTATTCGGTACCGAGTCTTATAAACAAGTTTTCTGAGCGATGTCGCCGCTCAGGCTGCGCCGGCGCAGAGAAGAGTTAGGTTAGGCTGTATAAAATAAAGACAGAAGGTCTATATTTGTGCCTACGTCAGTGTGCGCAGTAGTCGTAGACATGAATGGAACCTGTCCTACGACTTCAATGAAAACTATGATTCGTATACATGCATCGATGTCTATGTATATTCTTTGCTGCTAATTCCATGTGTGAAACTTGCAATGTGGGTCGTGTGCCTCTGCTATACCTTGCATGAATTAGCTACGTGGGTCTTTAGTCCACGGAAAGATGTTCAAAAAATTCTCAAAACTAAATGTCTAGTCATAGTAGTCCCTGCTCGGGCGCCATCTTTAAGGTTGTTTTCTCAAGGCTGGGGTACATATCTCAGTCCCACCAGGGTCTTTACAGAAAATTTATAAATACTAGGACTACTTCGACTTTATCAAAAGAGGCTACTCGTCCAGAACGCCCGTGACCGAAGGTATTCTCGCCTGTACCCCCACGATCCGCTCAGTGGTGAATTGCACCACACCGCAAACTCGTTAGAGTACACGCTCACACCCGCTTGCCAACTAGCGTCTCGTTCGTGACACGACTCTCGATAGGCCGTTGGTCGGGTAGAAATTCCCGTGGCCGCAGGTACTTTCGCCTGCACTCCCACAAGTCGCTACGTGGTGTATTGCACCACACCGTAAACTCGTAAGAGTACACGCTCCCACCCGCTTGCCAACTGGCGCTTCGCTCACGACACAACTCATGAGCGGCCGTTGGCCGTGCAGAACGACCGTGACCGCAGGTATCTGCGCCTGTACTCCCACAAGTCGCTCGGTGGTGTATTCCACCACGCCGCATTTGTTAGAGCACACGCTCACACACCCACTCGTCAACTGACGTTCGCTCACGACACGAACTGTGCGTGTGTACAGAAGTCGCTTACTGGTCAGGGGAGCACCGGCATACCAGAAGGCGCGATTTCTGCACATACACACTCACACCGGCACACACGTACACGACACTTTTTCCTACAATGCTCTCGGTGGAAAAATGTAACACTGGTTATATTCATCATTGTTCCAAAATAGTCCTTGGCTGGGACTTATAACTTTTCACTTTATATATTTCTTTTATTCTTCGATCAAGTGCCCTTGGCCTCATTTCGCGACTCTTGTTTGCGCTGCTGCGAACATGTCGCCGCTGCTGCGTACATGTCGCCGCTGCTTGCCTGTCGCCGCTGCCTTCGGCCGATCTCGGCTGGCTGCTGCGGCTCCGCTCGCGCTTTGCTGCTTGCACGGCGCCGTTCGCATTTTCTGCATGTCCGGCGCCGCTGCTTGTCTAGCGTCGCTGCCCGCTTAGCGTCGCTACTGGCTGAGTGTCGCTGCTGGCTGGGCATCGCTGCTGGCTTAGCGTCGCTGTCTGTCTGGCGCCGCTGCCCAAAAATTGGTCGCGAAGCCGTCGCGCCGAGGCATCGTTACTTGTGCAAGTGTTCGATTGCTTGCCCAAATGCGCGAGCTCTGGGTACCGAGGCACCGTTACTTGTGCAAGTGTTCGACTGTGCGCGAGCACTGGGTAACGAGGTACCGTTGTTAGTTCAAGTGTTCGACTGTGCGCTAGCTCTGGGTACCGAGGCACCGTTACTAAGCATGGGTGCCGAGTGTCTAGGCTTTCCTGCGTAATGCACCTTGGTTCGCTTGTTCTGCCTACGCCCTTGCCTTTGCCTAAGCTTCTGCCTTGATTTCAAAAACTACTGCTGGGTATGTTAGACTTAGAGATATCTTAAAATAATAATGTGGCGTCGCTTCATGCGGCGTCACACACCCCCCCCCCCACCACCCTTACTTCAGCGGGGATAAAGGTGGACGCGTATAATACTTGTGCTTTCTAACTTCTATCGGGTCCTAATGGTACGAAACGTGA
Source organism: Zaprionus tsacasi (assembly GCA_018904105.1). Lineage (NCBI taxonomy): Eukaryota > Metazoa > Arthropoda > Insecta > Diptera > Drosophilidae > Zaprionus > Zaprionus tsacasi. Next base: position 29,344 of record JAEIFR010000104.1, on the reverse strand, counting down.
AACTCTACTGATATCTTAAAACTACGTGTATGTCAGGGTCACAATGGTCACAACGCTTAGAAACTTAGCCTACCCCGCCCGGTTCCTGTTAACCTTCGCTGGTCGATTCCTCCCCATGGAAGGGCTTCAAATCGGCCAGTCCTGCACGGCGTCTCTTCTTCGTCCCGACGTCTTGGAGGCGTAGAATCGCGGGCGAGATGAAACCCACGACCCGGTAAGGTCCATCGTAGCGGGGTGCCAGCTTGCCGGCGAAACCATCGGCTGCCTTCGACAAATGATGTTGTCTCAGTAGTACGAAGTCGCCGATGGCCGGCTTCCACTCTCGGCGGCGTAAATTATAATATTTTCCCTGGTCCGCGCTTGCTTGGTGCGTATTCTCGGCGACGATCTTGAACACGTCCTGTAGGTGTCGCTCCTGCTCCTCGGGCATCCGTGATTCCGTCCGTATGACAGGAGTCACCTCCTCGTAAAGGGCTCCCGGCAAACGAGGCTCGCGCCCTTGTACGAGGTACGCTGGGCCAAATCCGGTAGTGTCCGAGGCGCTGGTGTTGATCGCTAGGCTGATCTCGGGGAGGCGTTCATCCCAAGTTCGCTGCTGGTCATCCAGGTACTGTGCCACCATGGTCTTCACGGTTCTGTTTACCCTCTCCGTGGGGTTCTGTTGCGGGGTGTACAACTGTTTGCAGAACGTGGCGAAAGCTCGGCTCGTGAACTGTCACAAACTAGCATCTTCGGTACTCCAAACCTGGCCAGAATTCGTTCTCTGAACGAGCGCATCAGGTGTTCTGCCGTCGCTTTACGCAAAGGTACCAGCTCTATCCACTTTGAAAAAGCGTCTAAGAACACCAGTAACATGGTATTCCCGTGGGTAGAGCTCGGGAGTGGTCCTACGAAGTCGGCACAGAGTACATCGAATGGTGCGTGTACTTGTCGGGTGTGCATCTGTCCCGGGGGTTTTAATTGGCTGATCTTAAATTTCTGGCAGGTCTCGCACTTCCGTACGTATCCCGCTACGTCCCGGAAGAGGCCTGGCCAGAAATATCGCTGGCGAATCCGATTTAGGGTTTTTCGTACCCCCTGATGTCCGGCTGTCGGCTGGTCGTGGCATTCCTGGAGTACCCGTTGGCGTTGTGGTTTTGGCACGCACAACTTCCAAGGTGTGTAGTCTTCGTCGTCCGGTCGAAATCCACCTCGTCGATAGAGCTAATCGTTCTCCCTTAAGTATTCTGGATACTTCTCGGGCTCCCTTTGAATTAACTCCAGCATCCGGGTTGTCCACTCACAAGGTTGGCTCTCCTAAGTGACCTGTTGTAGCGTCTCCAAGGGCTGTCTGGACAAAGCGTCGGCTTCGATGTTTTAGTCCCCGCGGCGGTAATGCACGTTGAAGCGGAACTGTTGCAGCTCTAACGCCCAGCGCGCAATCCTTCCAGTAGGGTTCGCTATGCTGTTTAACCACTTCAACGCCAAGTGGTCCGTGACTACGTCGAACTCGTAACCTTCCAGGTAACATCGCAGTTTCCTTATCGCCCACACAATGGCCAGGCACTCCTTCTCCGTAGTCGAATATCGGCTTTCGGCTACTGAGAGGCGTCGGCTTGCGTATGCGATGACGCGTTCCGTTCCCTGGATTTGTTGCGTCAGCACTGCTCCTAGTCCGACGTCGCTCGCATCTGTCTGGAGTGTGAAGCGCTCAGCGAAATCCGGGCAAGCTAGGACTGGCGCTTGCGTGAGACTCGTCTTTAGTACCTCGAACGCTAGCTGTTGTTCCTCGCTCCAAACCCATCGCTGGCCCTTCTTCAACAGCGACGACATAGGTTGTACCAGGGTAGCGAAGTTAGGCACAAATCTCCGGTACCAGGAAGCGATACCTAAGCATCTCCTTAACTCCCTGACAGTCGTTGGCGGCTGGAGTTCTTTTATCGCGGCGACCTTGTTGGGATCGGTGTGGATTCCACCTTCGCTGAACTGGTGCCCCAGGTAAATGATAGTCTTCTGGAAGAAGCTGCACTTGGCCTTATTCAGGCGCAAGTTCGCGTTCCGAAGCCTCCGGAACACCTCCCGTAGGTTATCCAGATGCTCTTGGAGGGTGCGTCCTACTACGATGATGTCATCGAGGTACGCAAACGCGTGCGGCTCCATGTCTGGTCCGATGACTCCATCCAAGGCGCGCTGAAACGTAGCTGGGGCCGAATGTAACCCGAATGGCATCACCTTCCAGTGGAAAAGGCCTCTGCCAGGCACTGTGAATGCGGTGTACTCCTTGCTGGCCAGGGCCATAGGTATTTGCCAATACCCGCTCTTCAAGTCCAGCGAAGATTTGTACTTCGCGTCCTTGAGTTTTGCCTTGAGTTTCTCTCTCGTGGCAACGGGTAGGCATCCGGAATGGATTTCGCGTTGAGCTGGCGATAATCCACCCACATCCGCATCTCTCCGGTCTTCTACCGTACAAGCACAATCGGTGTACTGTATGGGCTCCTGGATGGCTCGATCCTACTGTCTCGCAGAAGTTCATCAACTTGTTCGTTGATGATCTTCTGCATGGCCGGATTCTTCGGGTAGTACCGCTGCTTGATAGGGACCTCATCCCGCATGGTGATGGTGTGCTCCGCAATGGGCGACACCCCCATCAATCCGTCAAACTTGGCTAGCTCGGACTGTAGAAAGGCCTCCACCTGTTCTTCGCCCGTAGCTAACCTTGTTCCAGGTGCCTCGACGCCCCGCAAGGCGGCGTGGCTGGTCTTGGGCCGTCTCCCACGGCGTCTCCGCTTGGTCGGGCCACTCGCGCTGGCCTGATTTTCCGTGTCTCGTTGGTGCATTTCTGCTCGTGCTCCTGGTAGTTCCTCTAAGCTTCGCCAGTGCTCGGTTCCTCGTTGTGCCTTCTCCGATGTCCGGGGTTGTCCCTCTCTGTCTCCTTGTCCTTCCTCTTGTCTCTCGATGTCTCGTTGTCCCTCCTCTTGCATCCTGCGCTGTCCCTCGGTGTCTCGTTGTCCTTCCTCGTGCATCCTGCGCTGTCCCTCGGTGTCTCGTTGTCCTTCTCTAGTGTCGTCTCGTGCTCTGGGCCGCCTAAACGGATTCTTCTGCCGTGCGATGGGACAGATCGGTGGTAAGCCCGTGACCTTGTTGTCGACTTGAACCACCGCGTCCTCCTTCGCTTGTTGGGATTTCCCGGGCGTCGGTGTTGCCTCCTCAAGCGTGCTTTGCAAGCGTAGTATTGCTCTGCCGCACTTGAGATCTTATCTTATTTTATTTTGAACATTAACTTAAACAATTATGTGGCGTCGCTTCGTGCGGCGTACCAAACTCTTCATTGAGATTGTGACGAACCACTGCAAAGATATCAACATCCGCCATTGGTTCTCGAAAACAATCGGAAATAGCACGTATTGAATCCAAGAATTAATCGAAGCTCTCATTGCGTTTTTGCCTACGTCGGCGCATAAAGCGTTGGTTTCAAGATCAGATCTTTGGTTTTGATATCTCTCCTTCAACCGTCTACAAAGACAGGACCAAGTCAACATTTCGACCGACCTAAGCTCTCTTTAATTAAGATAATTAGCAAAGTGGATGAGTAATTCAAAATCCATTTAAATATGTTACGGTTTAATTATTTACTCTATAAATGAATCTTCAATTGGAATATCGTTTGGTATGCCACCAAAACCGATTTAATTTTGGAACTATAACTTCCATGTGTTTCGTAATATAATGTTTGGATACAAAACTAATAATTATGAAACGAATTTGAGGTTAGGTCTATTGCCTGGCCTGGTTCCGAAATTTTCCAGAACACCAGTAAATCCGAGTATAATAGTTAAATCCTCTGAAACTACAAAGTCCCTCATGGATGAAAACGAATCGGAAAGAATGGGGTTACCTCACTAGATAAGTGGTCGCCAGGTTTCATTTTTCTTCAAGGCGTTGCCCCACATTGGGCGCCTTTTATTTATATAACGGCACGCGATTAGTGTTGCCACAATTCCACACTCTGTCTACTATACTTTTTTGGATGCCAAACTTATAATTAAAACAAGTCGGAAAGGCTACAGTCGAGCGCGCTCGACTGTGGTATACCCACTACAACTCTGCGAAAAAATTCATCTCACAGTTTCAAACTTGTTTTTCTATCTCGCCTTATCGTTATCATCGATTTTAAAAGAAGATGTAGCATAATGCTAAAAACAAAAAGTAAGAACTGAAGAAAAACAAAAAAAAAAAATTTGTGCCCCTGAAGGGAACCTTGGATCTCAAAAAAGGTTGTAATATGCAGTTTGCAACTATAACCACTCTGCCATTAGCACATTAATAATTGGACCGGCACAGTTGCATTATGACACCATTCAGCTTGTCAAACAGGACAAAAATTAATACCAACTCACTTCCCATAAAATTCTTTTTAATCAAATGCACTTAATACTAAACTTAAAATATTTAACTTGAAAAAAAGTAAATTTCAGAAAACCCACTAGAATCAGATCGAGTAGGGATCGAACCCATACCCTTTCGCTTTACAGTCAACGAACACAATTCATTTGCAACTATAACCGCTCTGCCACATGAACATAAGCATAAGAATCAGCAAAATTGCATTATGAGACCATTCATCTTATCGTACAGGACAAAAACTAAACCAACCCACCTCTCCCTTAAAATTGCTTTTAATCAAATGCATTTAATACTTTAAATATTTTAAAAGCTTGAAAAAAAGTAATATCCGAAAAAAAAAAACACATTTGCATTCAGTAGGATTCGAACCCGTACCCTTTCGCTTCACAGTCAACGACCACACCCACTCAGCCACTGCACCTTCTATGCAAATACTATAAAATTGCAATAATGATCAGTGCAAATAACTTTAGTACATATAATTGAAAAAAAAAATTCTTGCCGTCGGAGTTGAACCTGCATATTTTGAATATCTAACATACTGAAACAGACAAAACACGTGGTCACATGGCACTACTATTTCTTTAATATGTTCCATATTTATAATCCAATCTCACGAAACGTCCGTAATATGGTATTTATAACGTATATAAAAAACTGTTACTGTAGAGCTAATATTGCAGGTGTATTCAGTTATTTTTCAATTTATAGGGGCGGGTAGAGGCGTGGCAAAAATATAAAATAAACTTTATAAGCGTGTCTCATAATGCAACTTTTCCGGTGCTAAAAATATGTGCTAATGGCGGAGTGGTTAAAGTTGCAGCTGCATGTTACAAGCTTTTTGAGGTCCACGGTTCGAATCCCAACAGGAGCATACATTTTTTTTGTTTTTTCTTTTGTTTTTATTTTTATTTTTTTTTTTTTAGCATTATGCTACATTTTTTTTTAAATTCGATGATAACTATAAGGCGAGTTAAAAAAACAAATTTGAGACTGTCAGATGTGTTTTTTTTCGCAAAGTTGTAGCGGGTATACCACAGTCGGGCGCGCTCGACTGTAGCCTTTCCGACTTGTTTAATAGCTGAGATCTGTTGTCTCATACAGACGGACAGACGGACAGACGGACAGACAGACGGACATGTCTCAATCGACTCGGCTAGTGATCCTGAGCAAGAATATATATACTTTGTGGGGTCTGCCACGCCTCCTTATGCCTGTTACATACATTGCACAAAGTTAGTATACCCTTTTTTGACCATTTTCAATGGTCGAAGGGTATAATTAAGTTTAAATATGTAAAAATTTGAATAGAGTAAAAGAAAAAAGAAGTGGGTATGGCTACAGTCGAGCCCTCGACAGTACATTTTTTTAAATCTGTTACAAACTTGTAACCCCACTCACAATTTCAAACAGAAATTCTGCACAAATACTTCTACTACATATAACTTACTCCCTCGCACTCACACAGCGACGCGCGTAAACATTAAAGCGACATGACGCAACGTCGACGCCGACGTCATCTGCTACTAGTAATAGCAGAGCTCAGACTGCTCCTCGTACATTTGTATAGAAAATGTTGACTTGAATAACTCCTGTGTTATTGGTCCGATCGGATTTTAATTTGAAGAATATGTTCATGTGGCATTTAGCATTATACATACCAAAACAGAGTAGAGTTTAATACTTTGCTTAATAATCGTAAATTACCGATTAGCGGTGCGGTGGGCGGGGCATCAAACATTTGAAATAAACTTTATCTGCCTATTATATATAGGAAGCTCTATACCAAATTTGGTGTCTCTAGATTTTTAATAGCTGAGATCTGTTGTCTCATACAGACGGACAGACGAACATGTCTCAATCGACTCAGCTAGTAATCCTGAGCAAGAATATATATACTTTATGGGGTCTGCCACGGCTCCTTATGCCTGTTACATACATTTATACAAAGTTCTTCTTCTTCTTGAATGGCCATTACAACCCGTCTTCGGGTTACGGCCGACCTCAGCGTCTCGCGCCAGCAGCCTCTGCTCCTTGCGCGCCTCCTCCAATTGGTTACACCAAGCAAAGCCAGGTCCTCCTCCACTTGGTCCATCCATCGAAGCTATCGTCCTCTTCGCCGTCCAACGTCTCCCGGTGCGAACAGGACCAAAGATCTTACGGAAGATTTTTCATAACATTCCACGTGCTGCTGCATCCGGTTGTGATAGTACCCTTGCTTCTGCGCGATCTAAGAGCACGGGTAGAATGAGCGTCTTGTAGAGTGTTAGTTTTGTCGGTCAAGAGAGAGCTCTGCTACACATCTGCTTACTGAGCTCATAGTTACACCTCCGCTTGATCTTGATGCTAATGTTATTGCTTGAGTTGACGGCGGTACCAATGTATAAAAAATCCTTGACAACTTCAAAGGTATAGCTGCCAGCATCTACTTGGGATCTTAGGCGCTGGGATTCCTTGCTACTGGACAGCACATACTTGGTTTTACCCTCGTTTACCTCCAAACCCACTTTTTCCGTCTCCTTTTCGATCGCGGAAAATGCTGCTGTAACATCTCGCTTGCAACGTCCAATAATGTCGATATCATCGGTGAATGCAAGCAGTTAGACACTTTTATAAAAAATAGTGCCATTTCGATGTACCTCAGCACTTCGCAGCACCCCTTCCATCACTGGGTTGAAGAGGTTGCACGATAGATGATCGCTCTGTCTAAAACCTCGCACGGTATTGAAAGATTTGGAGAGGTTCTTTCCTACCTTGACGGAGTGCTGCTCAACATTATTCTGCACAGCCGAATCAGCTTCGCAGGAATACCGAACTCAGACATGGTGGCAAATAGGCGATTTCTTATCGGGCTATCGAAAGCAGCCTTATAGTCGACAAAGAGATGGTGTGTGTCGACCTGTTTCTCGTGGGTCTTCTCTAGGATTTGGCGTAATACAAAGATCTGGTCTGTGGTGGACTTACCAGGTCTAAAGCCGCACTGATAAGGTCCAATCAGTGTGTTGGCATATGGCTTCAGTCTTTCGAAGATTACGCTTGCTAGGACCTTGTATGAGATGGCGATGAGACTGATTCCCCGGTAATTGGCACAAATCGTCGGGTCACCCTTCTTAAGGACAGGACAAAGGACACTGAGATTCCAATCGTTGGGCATGCCTTCCCTTAGCCATATTTTGCAAAGGAGCTGATGCTTGCACCCTATCAGCTCACCGCCGCCGGCTTTAAAAAATTCCGCAGGTAAGCCATCCGCTCCGGATGTTTTGTTGTTTTTGAGTCGCATTATTGCGTCTCGGACCTCATCATAGCTAGGTGGTGGAATATCCACGTCGTCGTTGATTGGTGTCATCTCCAGCGATGTTGTTGCCATTGAACTTGCGTTTCATTTCCTAGTGAACGGACGTGTTTTTTTTTGCGCTTCGATTTTTGGGCTTTTTTTTATTAAAAACAACCGGTGTTTTCTCTTTAATTAACTTTAAACTCGAAGTTTAACTTTAGCCCGTTCACGACGCGTGTGCATGCTTCTGTAAATTAGTCAAACTAATCTGAGTTTGCTAATTTTAGATTCTATTTTTGTTTTCTGTTTTGTGCATCGGTTCTGCATAGTTTGGTGCATTTCGTTCTATTTATTCTCTTTTCGGTAAGCGACGTAATTGTTAGTGTTGTTTGTCACCGCTAATTTTTGTCTCTCCTTACCTCTCCTAATTCTTTGAGCGTGCCTAAGCTGCTCTCACGCTTTGCCGCTCTAGCACTTGTCTTTTTCTCTGCTCTCTCTGCTCTCTGCCCTTTACGCGCGTTAATTTCTCTCTCTTGCGCTCATCCCTTTTCTTGTTTTGGTTTTGTTTCCTTTTTGCCTGATTTTGTTTTTACAGTAGGTGTTCCCTATAATGGACGTTTTAATTTGTTTCAAGAAATCCTGCCTTAAGCAGGTGACTGCCGCCCAGGCTAGCATCTCGTGTTGGCAATGTGACAACGTAGTACACGCGAAGTGCGCTGGATATACTGGCCCGACGGCTGACGCCGTAGCCAAGCGCACTGGGTTGCGTTATTGCTGTGATGTGTGTAGGAAGGTGGAGAACGAAATGTGTTCGTTTATGCGTCAAACGAAGACTGGATATAGGGAACTGTTTGGAAGTTTTCGTAAACTTTCCGACCAGTTCTCTGCGTTCGGTTACCAATCCCCCAATAGTAACGAGGTCTTCGGATCAATCGGTTTCGCTTCCTGATAATGTCATTGAGTGTGTGCAACCTGTGACGCCCAAAATTTCCGACAAGTCCGCTGTGATATCGTTGCCCGTGCCACAGTTAATAGTCTTACCGAAGGCGTGTTCAAGTTCTGGTTTACCAGAAGAGAACCTATGCTCTGGAGTTATACCTGAGGCGCCTAAAAAGATTCTAGGTGTTCCACAAAGGAAACAAATTTTTGTTTCCAGGCTTGCCCCTGACCTCACATCAAATGATGTAATATTCAAGGCAAAATTCATTCCTTGGATATTAAAGTGGAAAAATTTAAGTTTTCTTATGAGAGGGACATATCATCCTTCAAAATAAGTGTCCCCAACGAACTCCTGTGCATTATATGCTCGTCTCAATTTTGGCCGGAGCATGTAATGGTCAAAGAGTTCGAAACACAGAAGAAGAAAAATCGCCCACCGATTAATCTTCCTTTGCCGTCTCTAGTCTCAGCCCAAACAAAAACAACATTAAACAAAAAAAAACTAACATGCTCCTTAACTCTTTCATATCAAAATGTTAGAGGTCTATGTACTAAACTTTCAACTTAATATATTAACAGTCTTTCTTTTTCTTCTCAAATTGTTGTGTTTACTGAAACTTGGTTAAAACCGGATATCATAAACTCCGAAGTCTTTCCAAGCAAGTTCACAACCTACAGGTGTGATCGACCTGACCGTCGTGGTGGTGGAGTCCTTATTGCAGTCGATTCCACTATCAATTCGGAACTTTTACTGCCGGAGATTCAACTTGGTATTGAATTCCTCTGTGTAAAATTACACTTTCCCCACTTTCAATATATAACCTGTTCCTATATTCCGCCGTCATCGGATGTATCTGTCTATTTGCAACATTTGTCTGCAATAAAGACTATATTTAATCTGTTATCAGACAGAGATCATCTTTCAGTTCTTGGGGACTTTAATATCCCTGATTGTAATTGGACAACAAGTGTTGATTCAAATTCTCTGCTGCCCTCACGGCACCACGACCTTTTTGACGGTCTGTTTGATATGTCATTGTCGCAGGTCAATCATATCCTAAACTGTAGTAACAGATCGTTAGACATATGCTTTGTCTCCGATCCATCTAGAGTGAATTTAGTCACGACTCAACCACTTTCTTTCCCAGAAGATCCTTACCATCCTACTCTGGAAGTGTATTTTGATTTTGGGGCTTGTATCGATAAACCTGAAAAACTGTGTAAACGCGTACGCTGCTTTAGAAAAGCAGATTTTAATTTATTTAATTCCTTAATTTCCCAATTTGATTGGTCGGAATTGTATGTGTCTACTGATATATCAGTAGCGACCAATATTTTTTATATAACTATACACTCATTCTTTGATATTTGCGTTCCGTGCTTTTATTCATCATCCTCGAGTAAGCCGCCATGGTTTACAAGAGAGTTGTCACGGTTAAAAAATTTAAAGTCAAGCCTTTATAAAAAATTTAAATGTAGTAACTCGCCCTTAGCCTTTTCACGCTACTTAAGTGCGCGGTCAGACTTTACAGTCTTAAACACGAAATGTTATAAAAACTATTTAGCTCGTTGTAAGGTTCAGTTCATTCAGAACCCCAAACAGTTTTATAGTTTTGTTAACACGAAGCATAAGTCTTCCGCTTTTCCTTCTAACTTAACGTTTGAAAATGCTAATGCAAATACCGACAAAACCATGGCCGATCAGTTTGCAAAGTTTTTTCAAACGACTTATTCACGTTCTACACATACTACTCACTTTTACCCATACAACATTCCAAGTTCGAATGGTATCTTCTCCCCCTTTCTAAACGAAAGCTCCCTTGTCAAGGATCTTCATTTAGTTAAGCCAGTTTTTTCACCAGGCCCTGACGGTGTTCCCGCTTGTATACTTCGTTTCTGTGCCAACTCCATAAGTAAGCTTTTGCTCAAACTATTTTCGCTGTCCTTAGAAACTTTACTCTTTCCTTCCATTTGGAAGGAATCTTTCATTATCCCCTTATTGAAAAAGGGCAGCAAGTCTGAAGCAAGCAATTATAGAGGTATCTCTAAATTGTCGGCCATACCTAAATTTTTCGAGAATGTTATAACTCCTCACTTGCAACATTTATGCAGATCCGTTATTTCACCTTTTCAACACGGATTTATTAAACGTCGTTCAACTACGACAAATTTGCTCGAGCTGACATCCTTTGTTATAAAAGGTTTTCAGGAAAATCTTTAGACTGATGTCATTTATACTGATTTCAGTAAAGCTTTTGACTCAGTAATTCATTCCCTTCTGGCACATAAGCTTGACCTTCTAGGTTTCTCACCTAAATTACTTAGTTGGATTGTAAGCTATCTGACTGACAGAACTCAAAGAGTCCTCTTTAAAAATAGCCTCTCAATACCACTTCATGCCACATCTGGCGTTCCTCAAGGGAGTCATCTCGGCCCCCTACATTTTACGCTTTTCATCAATGACCTGCCTTTGGTCATACGTAACTCTCGTACTCTCATGTACGCAGATGATGTAAAGCTTTGTTATCAATTTAAAGAAGACCACTGTCACTCACACTTACAAGCCGACCTAAATAGTTTTCATTCGTGGTGTTGTGCGAATTTTTTAAACCTGAACAGCTCTAAATGCAAGCTGATGACATTCTCTCGAGCCAGTCCAATGTATACTTCTTATTCTCTTTGTGGTTGTGTCTTGGAAATAATTACCCTAGTTGATGATTTGGGGGTCCATTCGGACCGAAAACTAAAGTTTTCCAATCATATTTCTAATATGGTCAATAAAGACATGGGTGTCCTTGGCTTTATTAAGAGATGGTCTAAGGAATTTGACGATCCTTATCTTACGAAGACCCTCTACATCTCACTTGTTCGTCCTATTCTTGAATACGGGTGCGTATGGTGTCCCCAGTACACTATTCATAAAGAACGCATCGAGTCCGTACAAAAGAACTTTTTACTTTTTGCTTTACGTGGCCTTAACTGGGATGAAAATTTAAGACTGCCTTCCTATAACAATAGACTCTTATTATTAAATTTGCCTTCCCTAACTAATCGCAGAACCATGCTAGGGGTATTATTTATTAACAACCTTCTGCAAGGTGACATTGACAGTGAAGCCCTTGTAAGACAGCTTCACTTCTCTGTCCCATGCAGAAGTACTCGTAATTATCTTCCACTAATTCTTCCTTATTGTAGATCGAACTATGCACTGCACGATCCGTTCAGGGTATTATGTTCGGACTACAATAAACTTCAACACGTCATAGCTAGCACTAACTCTATTGCTGCTATGAAGTCTTTAATTCTTCTCTATCTAGTACGTAATTAGTAATATTATTTCCTCGATATTCTTTTTATTGCATGCATATTCTATCTCCTATCCGCATTTTCTGTGTCGTCCGTTATGCGACGGTGCCTCTCGGTCGGTTAGGCGGGAGGTGGACTTCGTCTGGGTTCCGCGCGCAACAAGCATCGGCTTGGTGTCGTTGGACCACTTGTTAATACATTCATTGTATTCGACGTCCAAAAAACACAAAAAAAAAAAAAAAAAAACACGTGGGTAAGGCTACAGTCGAGCGCTCGACAGTAAGATACCCTTCTCCCAATTTTTAAAATCCGTTACAAACGTGTAACCACACTACATATAGCTTACTTGCTCGCACTCATACAGCGACGCGCTTAAAGAGTAAAGCGACACGACGCAACGTCGGCGTCGACGTCAATTGATCAAAGCAGCGCGCAGGCTGCTGCTCGTACATTTGTATTGAAAACGTTGACTTGAATAACTCCTGTGTTATTGATCCGATCGGATTGTAATTTGGAGAATATGTTCATATTGCATTCAGCTTTATACATACCAAAGAACAGAACATTATAAGTTTAATACTTTGCAAAATAATCACAAACTACCGATTTGCGGGGGCGGTGGGCGTGGCATCAAACATTTGAAATAAACTTCATCTGCTTGGGAAACATGGGAACCTCCATGCCAAATTTGGTGTCTCTAGCTCTTTTAAAGCTAAGATCCGTTGTCTCAAACAGACAGACGGACAGCCGGACAGACGGACAGACGGACAGACAGACGGACATGGCTCAATCGACTCGGCTATTGAGCAAGAATATATATACTTTATGGGGTCTGCCATGCCTCCTTATGCCTGTTACATACATTGCACAAAGTTAGTATACCTTTTTTTGACCATTTTCAATGGTCGAAGGGTATAAAAAAACAGCTTGCCGAAGTGCTTTCTTCATATTCGAAACTAATCCTGCGTATCCGTAACCAGGATTCCATCCCCATCTCGGCAATTCAGTGCATCGCTTTTAAAATTTTGGTTCATGCGATTGACCCGTTGGTAGAATTTCCGGGGATCGTTCATGCCTCGGCGGCCTGAAGCGTTTTTCTATATGCCGTGATCTTCGCAGCGTGTGCATTGCGACACCCCTCGTCGTACCATTGGTTTTGTGGTGTCATTCTCTTGAACCCAATGGTTTCAACTGCGGCGGTGCGCATGGAGTGGGATATGTGTGCCCAGTATCCGTCTGCGTCTTCGGGTAAAGATTCAGGCTGGTGGAGTAATTCCGAGAGATATGTGGAGAAGGCTTCGGCTGCCCGTTGTGATCGCAGCTTAGCGACGTCCAGCTTTCGGTATGTACTGGAGTGTACGTTTTTACGTTTTTTGAAAATGGTCAAAAAAGGGTATACTAACTTTGTGCAATGTATGTAAAAGGTATAAGTAGGCGGTGGGAGGTAACAAGGTGTATAAGTTAAAATATGTTTATATAATTTGTTATTTATTTATTTGTTTAGATGTTGTTTTTTTTCTCGATCTCGACACGATCGAGACTGTTCAGCTCGGTGGTCCAATTCAAAAGAGGAAGCTTTAATGCAAAATGTTATGCATTAGGGATGCGTATCGATGCAGCTATATCGATACAGCAATATCGATATATCGTTGATGTGCACAGAGTAGAGATGAGTCCGAGATGAACGACAGGGTTGTCGCTGTTATGGTAACTCCTCCCCCCTAGCACGGAGTGAGGCCCGTAAAGAATGTATGGGTTGAACGAGGATCACTGGCCTATCCTTTGGAACATCTGTAGGTATAAGCCTTAGTTCACTGGCGACGATAATCTGAACATATTTGATTTTTTAATGTTGCAGATTGTGTTTGCTTGTCCAGGTATATGGTGTATTTGCGGCATGATGAACTTTAGATTTTTTTGTTCTAAAATACTTGGACTGTTAGCCTTAATTTCTAGTTGACATTTATTGTAGTTTATTTTGCTATGCATTTTGTTTGACTTAATTTTGTTTATGTCTTCGAATAGGTTTGAATTATAGTTTTTCTGATTTGTTTATTTTTGTTTGCTCAGTTGAAGATTTTTGTTGATAGACTTGTAGGTAATTACATAGGTAGTTTGTTTACAGATAATGAAATAATCTTAATATTAATAATAATTTTAATAAATATAATTTCTTTTTGCTTATTACGACTGTTTAGGTCGTGTTCGATTTTGATGTGGAATCCGGATCTGTAATGTCACTACCTTTATTGACTATTCTATTAATATTCCTTCTTATCTTTGATTTATGAAGTTTTTGCTTTTTCTTAGTTAGCAACGTTGGGCCTGCGTCAGCGTGAACTATTTGTTGAGTGAATCTTGCCGTTAATTTATTCCTTCTATTTTCTTTTCTGTGTATGGTTTGATTTGGGGTAACCGGGAGTGGTTCGTGTCTATCCTCGTTAAGTTTTTGTATTTTTGTTATTTTTGCCTGGTCTACTTGTTTCTTAATTTTAGGGTATAGGTCTTTACGAAATGTATTTAATTTAGTCAAATAGTCATGATAGTTATCAAATGTAATATTTTTATTAAAAAAATGGGTTCTTCCCGAGAAAAGTTCAAATGGAGTTAATTTAGTAGCAGAATGGACTGCATTATTATATGTGATTAATGTTTCTGATAAAATTTCCTCGTGATCGCATTCGAGCTTTTCTTTGGACTTTCGATCTATAATGATTCTGTAGATTTCAGTCATTGTGGAATGCAATCGTTCAACTGGAGCATTGCTTGAAGATTGCTGAAACGAAGTAGTGTGTAAATCTATATTATATTGTGAACAAAAACTTTTGAAAAGGTTAGATTGAAATTCGGCACCTTGGTCGCAAATGAGTTTTTTGGGTATGCCAAAATTTTGAATAAATTGCAAAATAGCCCTTGTGGTATTTATACTATCCCTGGTTGGGATCGTATAAGCTGCCGCAAATTTCGAGAACTTATCTATTATTGTAACCACGTATCGGCCGTTAATAGTGTACAAGTCCGTGTGTACTATATTTAATGGTCCATCCGGGGTTTCTGTTTTTTGATAGGCTTGTTTAGGTGGGTTTCTGTCATATTTCAAAGTTTTGCATAAATTACAGTTTTGAATTATCTGTTTAACTTTTTCATTCATGTTTGGGAAATAGAACTCTCTTTTGAGTTTTAGTGTCACTTCATCCGCCCCTCTATGATTTGAATTTTCATGTTGCGTACGAATTTTTTCTTCTTGGTTGTCGACGCCTATCAGATCTGTTAAAAATATCTTGCATTTAACAAGTTTATAAATGTTACTGTGAGCAAAATATTGTGAGTACGCCTTCTGAATTAAATTGAATACTCTGTCTGTTGTATATACTGCGCAGATTTTGTTGGGTTTTAGAAGAATTTTTAATGTTTTGGCTATGCTTTCTAAGTTGAACTCTGGGCTTATGATTGTTCGTCGTACTTTATTTTTAAAAGGGACTATTGTAAAGGACTCGGAGTTCGGCCCTTCTTCAAGGATCAGTTGAAGTCTGAAATCATTAAGTGGTTTCTCTGAGATATGAATATTGTCGTTTGGTTGGTCTGAATGAAAGGTTAAGCCCGCTGTGCCTTCGAGTGTTTCAATGTCATTACAGTTAATTTCTACATTTATTCTGCTTAACGCATCTGCAACGACATTTTGTGAACCTTTCTTATAAACAATTTCAAACTCGTATTCTAGTAGTTTAAGTCTCCAGCGGATAAGCTTACTGCCCGGTTCTTTAAAATTCATTAACCAAATCAGGGGTCGATGGTCCGTAACAATTTTGAATTTTCTACCAAATAGATATGGTCTAAAATATTTAATTGCCCAAATTATCGCCAGCATTTCTTTCTCTACTGTACTATAATTCTGCTCGGTATCGTTCAGAGTTCTGCTGGCGAAGGATACAGGTTTATCGCTTCCTAGACTGCCTTGAGACAGTACTGCTCCCAATGCTACATTGCTAGCGTCTGTAGTAAGAATAAATTGTTTAGAAAAATCTGGATATTGTAGGATAGGATCATTACATAGAAGAGTTTTGCATATTTCGAATGTATCGATGAAATTTTGGTCAATTTTAACCGTCTTTTTTCCTTTCAATTGTACTGTTAAGGGTTTGGTTATCCTTGCGAAATCACGAATAAACTTTCTGTAGTATCCTAGCAATCCTAAAAATGATTTTATTTCCTTCCTTGTTTTGGGAAGTGTAAAATTTTTTATTGCTGTTAATTTGTTTGGGTTAGGCTTAATGCCATCAGCTGATATAACATGTCCAAGATATTCGATATCTTTTCTTAAAAATTCGGATTTTTTAACTTGCAGTTTGAGGTTTGTGGACTTTAGTTTGGAAAAAACTTTATGTAGGTCTTGCATATGCTCTTGCAGCGAAGATGAGAAAATTATAATGTCGTCTAAATATATTAAACAACATTTACCAATTAATTCCTTAAACACATTATCCATCACTCGCTGAAATGTTGCTGGAGCGTTCGTTAATCCGAAAGGCATTCTGGTAAATTCGTAATGGCCACCTTCCGCGGAAAAAGCTGTTTTTGCCATGTCTTCGGCAGTCATTTCGATTTGATAATAGCCACTAGCCAGATCTAGAGCGGAGAAATAAGTGGCCTTTCCTAGTTTATCGAGAACATCGGTAATAACTGGCATAGGATATCTATCTTTAACTGTTTTCTCATTTAGTTTTCTAAAATCAACCACTAATCTCCATTCTTTTTTTAAGTTTTTATCCTGCTTTTTAGGGACCAACCAAACCGGTGCGCTCCATGGGGAATAACTATCTCTAATAATGTTCATGTCCAATAATTTTCTTATTTGGTTTTGAACTTCTATTCTTTCGAAGTGTCCATACCTGAATGGCTTGGTGTATATGGGGATGTCATCCGTAGTTGGGATGCTATGTTTTATTGTATTGGCAAAAGTTAATTTGGTGTGTTCATCATAAAATATGTCCTTAAATTTTGAACAAAGTTTCTTTAATTCTATATACTCTTCCGTATTAAGGTGTTCTAGATGTAATTGTTTAAAAAAATTAGTATTCGGTATGTCTTGTAAATTTACATAATCGAAAAAATTAAATTCTATAACATTGTCTTGTTTCCATTCTTCAACTACTATTGGCGTGCTCAAGTCAATATGTTTAAAGGAATCAGAATGATTTACTACTTCAATGTAGCTGATGTAATTTGTGGCCTGATACAATCCTTCAGACGAAAACAGATCCGGAGCAATTTTTTTTTGTTCTGTAAGAAATGTGCCGTTTTGCAAATTCACTGTCATTGGAATGATCTTTACACTCCTGGGTTCTAAAACATATAATTGGGGATTCGATTTGTTTTGAAAGCAGATGGGTAAGTGAGTTAATGTCGTTCTCAGTTGTGATTTGACCAAATCAATTTCTGCTCCTATTTGCTGAAGTATATCCATACCAATCACTCCGTCAAAAGTATTGTGAAATTTGAACAATAAAAAGGAAAAATTTCCAGACGTGTTAAATTCTTTAAATGCAGGGTAACTAACTTCCTCAAGTATTTGATGCGAATTCAAAGCTGTTTTCAAAGTAAGTGGTTGAGCAAGTTTTCTAGTTCTAGATGGGGTAGCAAATTCTGGATTCATAAGTGACCTGGAAGCGCCAGTGTCGATAAGAAAAACTAATGGTCGTCCTGCGAGTGATTTTATAACGATGTAAGGAAGATCTGTCATTTTAGTTATTGTTTTTCTCTGTCCGAGGCTTCCTGACGAAAATTTTCAGGTACTGAAGGTGTTTCAATATTGAAAAGGTTTCCCTGAAGTCTATTTTGTTGGTTTGCTTGTTCAGGTTTTGGCATAATGGCCAATCTCTGATAGAAGTTAAAATTATTTCGTTTGAAACGTGAATTGCCGTCTCGATTGTTATTTCCGTAACGATTATTACGAAGAGACTGATTCTGATTATTTCTATAATTATAAGAGTAAGACTGTTGTTGGTTGTCTGATTTATTCTCTATAGGTCTCCACTGGTCATTACGATTATATGTGGAGGCCATGCCACTACCTGTATTTTCAAATTTCCTTTTTCGGGATTGTTCCTGATAATAAATGTTTCTTTCCTTGATAGCAGACTCATAAGCATCTATAAGGGAAGTAGGTTTAGCTGACCTAATGAAAGATCCCAGAGGTCCTTTTATACCTGCAACAAATGTATTTAAACATATTTGGTTGAATGCCTCCATCTTTGCACTCGCTACTGCAGTCGGTAAATCTTGGTTTTCAACCTGATTAAACAGGCTTGTCTTGATTTCTGTAATCGTTTCAAAAAGCTTAGTAACTGACAAATTTTGAAGAGATAAAGAATGCAATTCGTACAGTAACGTAGACTCGTCGCGTTTGTCGGAAAATGTATTAATCAGATTTTGTTTGATGTCGTGCCATACAAGTGCAGTACCGGACGATAATAGCGCTTCATTTGCCTTACCCTCAATCTTGTTACGAATAGCTCTTAACAGCATTTTGCCATATGAAGTCATCTCCGTACCCTTTATTATTATCAATATCTCCTCAACGTTTGCTATAAATTCCTTGAGTGCCTTAGGGTTACCGTCGTATACTGGTAGAAACCTAATTGCATCCGGTATACGAAGGGAATTGAATACCACTTGAGGTGTGACTACCGAAGTGGAATCGGTTGTGAGGGATCCCGAGTCGGATGTTATATCGTCCGTTGGCAAGTCAGTGTCTAGTCTAGTCATATTTCTGGTTAATATTTGTTTTGTTTTATTTAATTGAGACATTTTCCTTAAATTGTGTGTATTGTGTAGTTTATATTTGCTAGATTTATATATATGATACGTTTACGTTTTAATTGCTTAAATATATATTTTGTGTTTAATACAAGTTTATAAAAGACTAAATTAATATATTTGCAAGATAACTATTAATTCTAATGATTAATTATTTTATGGAAATTCAGATGTCTGTTAAAGAAAATAAAAAAAATAAATAAGAATATAGTTGAGTTTTTTTTTTTTTTTTTTTTTTTTTTTTTTTTGAATGTTGCCTTATTGCAACCGCCTTATTGCGTTTTGTTTTCATTTGTTTTAAATGTTGCCTTATTACAACCGCCTTATTGCGTCTCCAGATAGGTTATACATTGAACACGTGCTCAAAGCGGCATGCAAGTTTTGTATACACAACACCTACAGTCCAAGCGATCAGCAGCGCAGTCCAACATATCCCATCTTACTCTTTTTTTTTTTTTTGTATGTACTAAGTTGTAAGTGTACTGGCATTGTCTGATGGCAGTTGCAGACAGTTTCGGTTCTAACCTCCAAACTCGATCACACATGGTCGAATTAGTACTACGTAGTTCTAAAACACGTGTTTCATCACAGCCGAAATGGTAGCATCCAGCCGACCACACAAGTTCGAACACACACTCGCACAATTTCACCGTAACTGACTGCAAACCACGTGACGCCACTTATATATACATTAATTTTTGTATCATATCCCTTTTTTTTTGTTTTTAATGAACTTGTCTTTTTTTTATATATTTACATGTGTATATGCCCTATTCTTCTTGCACCACTTAAATACATTGTACATTTGAATTACACACATACATACATATATGTTCCTTTTTTTTAATTTCTTTGTTCGCTTACTTCTTGATAATTATACTCGTGGTTCCCTCCTTCGAATGGATGTGGAGTACGAGCCCGCTGCGCCAGTTACCAAATGGCCTTAGGTCGAGACGGTGGGAGGTAACAATGTGTATATGTTAAAATATGTTTATTTATTTATTTAATTTGTTTAATTATTGTATTTATTGACTTTCTCTGACACGATCGACTGTTAAGCTAGTTGGTCCAATTCAAAAGAGGAAGCTTTATTGCAAAATGTTATGCATTAGGGATGCGTATAGATGCAGCTATATCGATACAGCAATATCGATATATCGTTGATGTGCACAAAGTAGAGAGTTCGTTGAGATGAACGACAGGGTTGTCGCTTTTTTTTGTTGATGGCGTGGCTACGGTTTTTTTTTAGTTGGGTTTTTTTTGGGTTGTGTCTTTTTTTTTTTGGGGGGGGTTGGGGGGGGGGGGGGGGTTTTTGTTTTTTGTAGGGTAGTTTTTTAAATTTTTTTTTTTTTTAAAAGTTTTGGTTTTTTTTTTTTTTTGGATTGAAAAAAGGGGAGGGAGGTTTTTTATTTTGGGGGGCGCCCGCCCTTTGCTCTCAAGATTTTTTTTTTTTGTGGGGGGGCCCGGGGCCCTTGTTGGGGGGGGGGGGATGGGGGCTGAACTGTCCGACCAACCTTCGCGTTGAAGTCCCCGAGGATAATCTTCACGTCGTGGGCTGGGCAACGTTCGTATGCGTCCTCAAGTCTCGCGTAGAACGCATCCTTAACAGCATCATCCTTTTCTTCCGTCGGGGCGTGCGCACAAATTAGGCTAGTGTTGAAGAATTTAGCCTTGATACGGATTGTAGCTAGCCTTTCACTCACAGGAGTGAATCCGCATCCAAATTCGCGCCTCTCCGCATGGCAGCTGTAGTAAATATTACAGGTTACTGCTTTGAAGCAACCTTGTCCTGTCCCTCTCATTTCCTGTATGGCGGTAATGTCAGTCTTGACTGACTTGTGGGTTTCCGCCAACTGAATAGTGGCACCTTCCCTATTAAGGGTCCGGACATACCAGTTGCATATCCTCAAATCTTAGTCCTTTTTCGTTCGGTGGTAGTCAACATTAAGGGGTATTTCATCGGAGGCTGATGTTTTGGTTTTCACTGGTAGTGTTCTTTTTAAAATTTAGGCTGGGGAATATAAAACAAGAATTAAGAAGGATTGGGGAAAACCCAGTAAAACTCAATCAGATCGGTAGATTAGTATTAGTTGTTAGGATGTATAGTTAATTGTTGTTAGGAGAAAAGATTAGTTAGTATAATATAGATAATTTAATAGATGAGAGGGAGGATTCCGTGTTGATTACTCTAAAAATCTTTTTATATTCAACACAGAGAACTCTAAAAGAATCATGCAAGCTATAGTTATTAGTACAGAAGCCCAACGAAAGTGATACAAAATTCCGTGTAACCCTAGAAGGAACACAAAAATGTAGTTGGTTAAGCAGAAAAGGAGAGTCAATGTCGGTATTTTATTAGTTTTATTATAACCAACATTTTTTTTATTTTTTTTTTCAATGTTTTGCTTTTTTTATTGAATCTTCCCTTTTGCTTAAGAGACTAACAATAAGTTTTCAAATCTTATTCTAAACTAACTTAATATCATTTTTTTAGAAATGATTCGTGCTGTGTGGCCTAACAAATTTAACGCAGGGCTGGTTAGTCGTTCCGGTCCAGTTGACTTTGGCTGCATACTCGAATAAGTTTTCTTGCTAGAGGATTTGGATGTGAGGCTAGGTTTTCATTGTATTTTCCTTTTTTCTCTGCTATTGTCTCAATGACAAGTTTTTTTTGTATGTCTCTGTGTATATTCTCGTTCCGAAGATACCATGGCGCTCCAGTAATGATTCTCAAGATCCTAGACTGTGCTCACTGTACTATGTCGATGTTGCTTCTCGATGCGTTGCTCCATAGCTCGGAGCCATAGGTCCATATAGGTTTTAAAACGGAGTTATATAAGAGGACTTTGTACTCTAAGCTTAGGGGAGAGCGAACGTTTATAAGCCAGTGTAGATCCCTTGCTTTTAGTCTGAGGTGCGTCGTCTTGGCCTCTATGTATTTCCGCCAGGTGAGCCGCTTGTCCAGATGAATACCTAAGTATGTTACGTTATCCGCTTGTGGGATGCGCGTGTGGTTCATTACCAAGGGCGGGCAGCATTGTTTGTTTAGGGTAAATGTTACCTGTTTGCACTTTTCTTCGTTTACTCGTATGCGCCAATCTGCAAGCCAGTGTTCTACACAAGTTGGATGGCGTGCTAGTTGCATCGTAGCTTTTACTGGGCACCTGGATCGACTTAGTATTGCAGTGTCATCAGCGAATGTGGAAATCGTTAGCTGGAGGTTTGTTGAGATGTCGTGTATAGGGTGTATAGGATTGGGCCCAGAACACTTCCTTGAGGCACTCCGGCTTCTATAGTACAATCGCTTGAAGTGCTTGCATCTAACCGCGAACACTCTTTTATATAGGTAAGACTTTAGAAGCTTATGTATGTTTTGAGGCAGCAGTTTGATTATTTTAAACATAAGTCCATCCAGCCATACTCTGTCGAATGCTTGTGCAACTTCTAAGAATAGAGCTGTTGTATATTCGCGATGTTCAAAGGCAGTGCGAAATTCTGTTGTGATGCGGTTAACCTGTTCAATGACTCCGTGTTTTGCCCGAAAACCAAATTGGTGCGATGGGAGTGTGTTGTGTGTTTTGAGGTGGGGGCTGATGCTTAGCAGCAGCGTTTTTTCAAATAGCTTGGAAAGACAAGTAAGTAAGCTTATTGGCCTGTATGATGATGGCTGTGTTTTGTCTTTCCCAGGCTTAGGGATCATAATTATAACTGATTTCTTCCACTTTTGAGGGAAGTATCCAATTTTAGCATTTGCGTTGAAGAGCAAGCAGATTCGTAGAACTGCACACATTGGGAGTTCGATGATAATTTTCGGGGTTATTAAGTCGTAGCCAGGTGATTTTCCAGTCTTCAGTTGCTCTTTAATGACTTTCGTTATCTCGCTTGGTCGAAATTCTATAGGGTCTTGTGGTGCTAAGTCAGATGCAGTTAAAAGCGGGAAAATAAATGAGTTAGTGGCTGGATTTGGTTGAAATACTATTTTAAGATGATCAGCGAAGACTCTTGCTCTGTCCGTGTCGCTGCAAGACCAGTTTCCGGTAGAGTTACGGAGAGGTACAACCGTTTCTGTTGGTGCCTGTAGGTTCCTGTGGTCTGTCCACAACGAGTGCCTGTGGGCGTGAGATTCTCGATGTACCTTAGTTGTGTGTCCGCTTCTTCTTTCTTAAGAGCTTTGGTAAGTCTGCGAGAAGCTGTTTTTAATCTACTCTTTGCGCCAGGTGATCTGTGCTCCTGTCACTCCCTTCGAAGTCGTCGTTTTTCAAGCACAAGCAGTTCAGTATCTCTACTTGTCTTGTTAAACTTTATACTGCATATATGGTTGTCTTGTGGAGTTGACGCTTGTGATGCTGCAACAAGTATTGATTCTATATCACCAGCAAACTGATCAATGTCTTGATCGGTTTCCAGCCGGTATGGGAACAAACATATTTTTTGTACCTTGCCCAGTTGGTCCTATTGCTTGTAAGCCTTTACGGTCGATGTGTTGTAGCTGGTACATAAGATTAAAGAGCACCGGACAGTGATCAGATGAGAGTTCTGGAAGTACCTCAGCTGTAATCATTGATTGGGATATCTTTTTTGTGATGGCAAAGTCAATCAAATCTGGAAGCTTCATGGGATCTGCTGGCCAGTATGTAGGTGCTCCCGGGGAAACATAGTTTAGTTTGCGTTGCGGTTTGATGATTGCGTTGTACAGTTGTTCACCTTTGGGGTTCGCTATCCAAGATCCCCAGTACATGTGTTTGGAATTCCAATCTCCAGCTGCAACAAACCTTTCACCAAACGAGTCAAAACGTGTTGTGAATTTTTCCTCAGAGATTGTGAAGCGAGGTGGGCAATATACAGCAGCTAGAGTGAGAGCACCGTCATGGCATCGGATGTTTATAGGAATAAGCAGTAAGCAGTCTTCTTGCCAATTAGCAAGAAAGTGGTGCTTAATTCGCAATCGTATTAGTATGCCAGTGCCTCCATGGGCCTTGCCATCCGGGTGATTTGTAAAGTAAAATTTATATCCTGGTATTTGGAAGTTGTACTTTTCGGTAAGATGAGTCTCTGAGAGTAGCTTAAAGTCAATGTTTCTTTCGGCTAAGAACTGAGCAAGTTCTAGCTTGTGCCGCGAAACGCCATTAGCGTTCCGGGTAGCTAGTAAAAAGGGAGTCATTATCCTGTATTGGAAGAAACGAGCATTTGAATAAGGATGTTTTGGTTCCTCATAAGCTCTTGCATAGTTTCTTGCATGAAGGTCATGAAGTCTTTCATGCTTTGCTGCATCGAAAGCATAATCGCTTCAATGCCAATTGGCTGCTGTTGCATGTTCTGTGTATTTATTTGTTTATTTGTGTTTATTTGGCTAATATTATGCTGGACGCTGGAGGTGACTGCTGTTGGTACTTTGATTCCTGATTTTAGTACACTTGCAAAGGAAGATTTGGCATTGTTCGGTGGCTGGCAGACGAAGGAATGTTAGTTGTAGTCGGTTCCATGACTTTGTGAATTGTTGGTGTGATAAGATCTCGAGCTGAATCCACTCGTTTGTTTAAGCGACTCTTGAGTTCCTTGTAAACAATGCATCCTCGCCAGTTGGCTGTGTGTTTTTCGCCACAGTTGCTGTATAACTTAATTGAACTGTCGTTTTTATTCTAAGGACAGTTTATAGTACTGTGGGCATCGCTGCAAACGACACAGATGGATTTTAGGGTGCAGTATGCTTTGGTGTGGCCATATTCTTGGCAGTTGGTGCACTACATAGGTTGCCTGCGCTTGTGTGGCTCTTCTACGGTTATTCTTCGGTGCAGTAAATACTGTTGTTTATATATGGATGTACTTCATTTTTGTTGTTTTTCTGACTCGATGGCTGCAGTTCGACTTTAAAGAGTGGCTGCGGCTCTTTGTTCCCGTTGAGAATGTTGATGTTGTTGAATGTTGATGCATTGAAGTTCTTCTCCTTTAGTGCCGCGATAATTTCGGATGAGGTCACTGAAGACTATATTCCATTAATGACAACCTGCAATCCTTTGGCACTTTTCAGCTATAGGAATAGTAACTTTTCCCAGCTTCGTCAAGGTACTTGGTCACTGATCGGTGGCTAGACTCATCCTAAGTCTGCACTTTCGTTTCTTGTATGTTGCCCTTAGTAAGAGGTATAACATGGAACTTGTTTTCTCCGATAATTGCAACTAGTTTGTTAACCTGCGCACTTGAGGTTTTCTCACGTATATATATTTGTGGCGGCTTTATCTTCTTTTTCTCCTGTTCCTGCACTTCACAGTCATCCAGTAGTGAAAACCTATTTGAACTTGAGTCATTGGCAGCGTTGGCGCGGTTTATTTTCGGCTGATTACCCTGCTTGTGTTGTGGGCTTAGCTTTCGCTTTTATTGGATGTAGCGATCCAGCCCTGTTTGACAAAGTTTTTTGTTTTGTTTTGGTTCTTGTCCGCTTTTGCTTTCAAGAGTCGGTGTGAGTGCTCTTGCTTTCGTTGTTGTTGATTCAGCGAAATTGTACACCGCTGTCGGTATTGTGCATAAAGTTGATGTTGATGTTGTTGCAGTTGTTCTTGCTAAAGGTGCAGTTGCAGTAGATATCGTGATTACTGTACTGGTAGCTAAAGAACTTGACACTGTTTGGAATGGGCAGAGCGTGAGAGAGACGTTCTCTGTGCGTTCGGGTTCACTTCGTGCAGTCAAAAGCATTGGTGAGCAGGACCGCGATCGTTTGCATTCTGCAGGTGCTAGGTCATTGACCGGGTGGATGATTTGTGCACTCGCGGACGTCAGACACGACGGTGAAGTACGCATTGTTCCGCTGCAGAGAGAGCCGGCGCTCGTCTTGCTCTTTTTGCCGCTGAGCGCGCAATTCGCGTTGGCTCATTTTAGAACGATCGATTTGTTCGTTGTCTATTTGTTTTTATACCCGCTACTCATAGAGTAGAAGAGTATTATAACTTTGTTCAAACCGAAAATGTATGTAACAGGCAGAAGGAGATATAAAGTATATATATTCTTAATCAGTATCATCAGCCGAGTCGATATAGCCATGTCCGTCTGTCTGTCCGTCCGTCCGTGTGATCACCTGGATCTCAGCTATTATCAGAGTTAGAGCTACCAAATTTTGTGACAATATGTGTTATTACTGCACGCTTATCAAGTTTATTTTAGATTTTTGCCACGCCTCGATCCGCCCCTATAAATTGAAAAAAAAAATTGACTACAGCTGCAATATTAGCTCTACAGTAACAGTTTTTTATATACGTTATAAATACCATCTTGCGGACGTTTCATGAAAACTTCAGTAAGATTAGACTATAAACATGAAAGATATTAAAGAAATAGTAGTTCCACGTTACCACGTGTTTTGTCTGTTTTATTAAGTTAGATATGCAAAATTTGCAGGTTCAACTCCGGTGGCAAGCACTTTTTTTTTTCAATTATATTGTAAAGATGATTTCTCGGGCTAGGGTACAAATCTCAGTCTAGCCAGGCTCTTTATAGCAATATTTATAAATGACTAGGACTACAAAGACGTTTAGAAGGAGAGAGAAGAGGTCACTGGCAGATCAGAAAGAACTGAGATTGGTGTCGGGCACAACGAACATGCCCCTTTCACGCGTACACGCGGTGCACGTATTCCACGTGGACTTGCGAACTGCGCAGAAGGGTATTTTGACCGTGCCTGACACTTTGGCCGCGTGTTTTCGCTGCGCACCTGGTCGGCTGCAGGCCGTGGGGGAACGCTCGTGACTGCGTGTACTGTCGCCTGCACTGTCACAAAATTGCGCAGTGGTGTATTGCACCACGACACGCTTGTGAAAGCACGCTCTTGTACTTCGCGTCAACTATCGTTCACTCACAACATGACCTGCGGCAGGCCGTTCGTCATACGGAACGCCCGTGACCGCAGGTACTTTCGCTTGTGTTCCCACAGGTCGCTCGATGGTGTATTGCACCTCACCGCAGCCCGTTAGAACACGCTCTTGTACCCACTTGTCAGCTAACGTTCACTTACGCGCACGACTGGGTCGTTTCCGCCGTTACTGGACGCCCGTGACCGCAAATACTCTGGCCTGTGCTCCCACAAGTCGCATCGGTGGTGTATTGCACCACACTGCAACTCGTTTCCGAACACAAGTTCGCGTATTCGCTTGTCAACTAGCGATCACTCACAGCACACAGACTCATACGGGCACACACGCGAAATTTCCTGCAAGCACGTCTACGAAGGGAAAGTGAACGAAATATCGACCGCGAGTTTCGTTTTTAAATGCCTACGCTGTGTATTAATTTTTTTATAATTTTTTCTTCACACATTCCGTTATTACATTTGTTTCTATTACATTTGTTTTCACTAAACTGTCCCCGCCTCGCTGTGTCCCTGCCTACTTCGCACCATACATTGCTTCTCTTGGCTTTGCTTCCTTTTACTTCGTTGCACTGCTTACCTCGCCTTTGCTTCTATGGAGTCCTTGTCCATTGTCCTTGACGTTTTGTAAATGTTTCTGCTCAGGTCCTTTTCACTTTGTAAATATTTTGTCACTTTTCGCTTTCTATTTCTCGCCTTGCATTTCTGTGCCGTGGCCTAATTTTGCAGCCTCGATTTCGACGCTTTTCGTCCGCTGCCCGCGGTCGCTGCCTGGGCGGCGCTGCCCGCGGTCGCTACCCGCGGACGCTGCCTATGCTCGGCCGATCATGCTTCGGCTAGTGTCGCTCTGCTTGCGAACTTGTCGTTTTGCCTAGCCTGGCGCCCTGCATGCCTAGATCGGCACGCGACTTGTAGCTTTGCCTAGTTTGGCTCGCGACTTGTCGCCTGCATCGATCCGTTCGTGCGTCTCTGGTGCGTCGGCTTCGTGCTGCCTGCGTGCTCTGCTCGCTTCGCGCTGCTCGTCCGCCTTTGCTCGCCTCGGTCTGCTTCTGGAATTTTCGGGCGCCGTTACACACGCGCTGCTTGAAATTTGTCGAGACGCCGTTACACATGCGTCGCAAAATTTGTCGAGACGTCGTTTGCATGTATGCATGGACGCCGACCAACGGGCGTTTGCCTGCAGTTTGCACCCCGCGTACTTGGACTTGCCTATGCCCCTGCCTTTTGCTTATGTCTTTGCCTATGCCTTTGCTTGCTTAAGTCTAACTGTCCACATTTTGCTACCCATTATATGCAAAATTATGGGGTATTATAAACTTAAAGGTATTTTATTCAAAGTATTTTGTCTTAAAACTAAATAACCACTGTGATGCGCTTATGCGTCGTCACAATATGTACTAAAGTTATTTGCACTGATCATTATTGCAATTTTATAGTAGATGCATAGAAGGTGGAGTGGCTGAGAGGATGTGGTCGTTGACTGTGAAGCGAATGGGTACGGGTTCGAATCCTACTCGGTCCGGTCCGATTCTAGTGGGTTTTCGGAAATTTACTTTTTTTTCAAGTACTTAAAATATTTTAAGTTTAGTATTAAATGCATTTGATTAAAAATAAATTTTTGGGAAGTGTGTTGGTATTGGTTTTTGTCCTGGACGACATGCTGAATAGTCTCATAATGGAACTTTGCCGACCCAATCAATAATGTGCTAATGGTGGAGTGGTTATAGTTGAAAACTGCATATTTCAAGCATATTTCAAGCATTTTGAGGTCCACGGTTCGAATCCCAACAGCAACAGGGTCATAATTTTTTTTTTGTTTTTATACCCTTCGACCATTGAAAATGGTCAAAAAAGGGAATACTAACTTTGTGCAATGTATGTAACAGGCATAAGGAGGCGTGGCAGACCCCACAAAGTATATATGTTCTTGCTCAGGATCACTAGCCGAGTCGATTGAGCCATGTCCGTCTGTCTGTCCGTCTGTCCGTCTGTCTGTTTGAGACAACGGATCTCAGCTATTAAAAGAGGTAGAGACACCAAATTTGGTATGGAAGTTCCTATAAATAATAGGCAGATAAAGTTTATTTCAAATGTTTGATACCACGCCCACCGCCCCCGCAAATCGGTAATTTACGATTATTAAGCATAAAGATTATTTAACTCATAAAGTTGTGCTTTGCTATGTATAAAGCTGAATGCAATATGAACATAACACCCAAATTACAATCCGATCAGACTACTAACACAGGAGTTATTCAAGTCAACGTTTTCAATACAAATGTACGAGCTGCAGCCTGCGTGCTGCTTTAAGCAGTTGACGTCGACGTCAACGTCGGGATGTTTCGCTTTACTTATTACGCACGTTGCTGTGTGAGTTCGAGCGAGTAAGCTATATGTAATAGAAGTATATGTGCAGAACTCTCTGTTTGAAGTTATGAGTGTGGTTACACGTTTGTAACAGATTTAGAAATTTGGGAGAAGGGTATCTTACTGTCAAGCGCTCGACTGTAGCCATACCCACTTCTTACTTTTTGCTTTACGTGGCCTTAACTGGGATGACTATTTAAGACTGCCTTCCTATAACAATACCATTCAGGGTATTATGTTGGACTACAATAAACTTCAACACGTCATAGCTGGCACTAACTCTATTGCTGCTATGAAGTCTTTAATTCTTTCCTATCTACTACGTAATTAATAATATTATTTCCTCGATATTTTTTTAATTGCATGCATATTCTGTCTCCTTTTCGCGTTTTCTATGTTTAGTA
>JAEIFR010000103.1:0-100074 GCA_018904105.1 Zaprionus tsacasi | reverse complement strand
GGTTGGTTTTGGCTGCGGGCCAACGCGTCGTATGCGCAACAGTGGCCAAAAGAGAAGGCAGCAATAAAAATCACACATACGACTAGTTGCCGGGCAACATTCGGCACACACACACTCACACACACACATACAGTCACATTTGTCGTCTGTCAGTTAGGGTTCATAAACTGTCAGCAAGAATTGGGTCAACGATAAGTATTATTTTTAGCCAAGATGTTGTTAGCCAGACTCACTTTTGATTTCCGTTGCCACAACTATTCCCAATCCTCTCCAGCCTCCCCCTGCCTGCCTGTCAGTCATTTTTATTAGCTGTCTGAGTCGCTAATTTGTTGACTTATGTGCGGGGTTTGGCTTAATTGAGTTTCTGGGGAGGGGGAGGATTTATTTCTATCCCCTTGAGACAACTGGCAAACGCTTTATGAGCTAATTATTTCCATATCAATTCGTCTGTCAATTCGCTTGGAATAATGTTAATCAAATCATCAGACAGACAGACAGACTTTCCCCCTTCTGGGAAAAACTCAACAAGCTAAGGCGAAATTTCATAAAATTTCCATTACAGTTTTTTTTTTTTTTTTTTTTATGGCAAGCCATATCGATATCCATCGGCAATAATAAACGAATGACAAAAAATATTGATGGTTTTTCAATCGTTGACCTACTTTTGCTGCCAGCCACGCCTACAACCCTCCCACATCCCTCTGCGCTTTCCTTAACTCAACTGACAGTTGGATAAGCAGGCAGACATAGATTGAGATTGAAACACGCTCACACTGCGTATACGCAATGCGTGATATAAGGCGACAGATTCGTATTGAATGGCCGTAATTAGCCTTGATTCATGTTAATTGCACTTGGATTTCCAAGCTATTTTTGGCCATTTCCAAGTGGGTCAGTCATCATTAACGTCTTCCGAATAAAATTAGATGTTTATGGCGAAACTTTGGCAGAAGATAAAGGAATATCGAGTGGGTTGTGTAGAGATGAAATAATGAGATATCGTATCAAGAGAGTTATAAAGAGGAATATAGAGAGTAAAGTTGGGGGAAAACTTTCAGCTAAATAAAGAGACATAAAGGGAAATAAACAGAGGTGTAGCGAGAAGGATATGAAAAGATATATGGACTGACATATCAAAAGAAATATCAGCAGGAATTTCTATAGTTCTTGAGAAAAGAAAACTTCGAGAACTTGTGGTGTAAATTATTTTTTGTTTATTGAACTTTTTGCTTGCTGCAGTTTGTTTTGGCTGGTAAATAGTTAACTTACTTATAACTATCATATAGATTATGTATATATATAATATATGGTATATGGTATGCTATATATGCTGTGGCTGTATATATGCGCGGTATAACGGTATATTGCTTTGGTATGTGATATATATGTGTTATATAAGTACTAGAATTTAGTTAGATCTCTCTCTCTAACTCTCTGTAAACTAGAGAGAGAGAGGGAGATATAATGTATTTCTCTATATATTGTATATCTGGCCGACTTTGGATGCGGCTGAACTGTCTGCTATAGTTAATCATCAGTTAATAATCAGTTGTATTTTGGAATATCTGGAATATTTTAAGCCTACTATATATGTATGCGATATATATCATGCCTCTATATATATATAGCATCTGGTGCAGTGTTGCAGGGCAAACTTAATCTTGAGTTAACTTAGTTTTTTTTTACCAAACTTGATCCCATTACAGCAACTAAGCAAGTACATCATATATATAAGACGAGTGTCCTAAGTAGTAGAAGTTAAGTAAGTAAAATGTAAGTTATAAGTGTAGGTATAAGTGTAAGTATAAGTTAAGTTATAAGTTAGTACAGTTTAAAGTTAGATTTAATCGTAAGTTAAAGTTAAGATTAATGCAATTCATATGAAATCTTTAGTTTTCCCCTTCTTATCGAAATGCAAATGGAATTTTGATCTACTCATGGGACAAAGGCACGAATGTATAATATACTATATATATATATTTAATATAATACTTAAGATCTTGCGCCAATTATTAATTTATACAAAATGTTTACGCAAACTTTGTCAATTTCTTTTTACTTTCTTTTTCTCTTTCTTCTGTTTTCTTCTCAACTGTTCTACAGTCTTCTGTGCTGTCTCTAAAGTGCTTTAGTCTCGGTTGGAGTTGGAGTTCTCGGAGCTCTGTGTGTGTGTGTGTCTGTGTGTGAGTGTGTTGGATATGAGGAGATTATATTGTATCACAGTTTTCCAAATGAATGTGTGATGGAAGTGAGGGGATCTACCAGGCTGCAGGGTATCTAGCGTCGTGCATACTGACAGCAGACCGAGCTACGCGGCACACGCTGCGTGGGCAGACCGGACATGCCCTTCAGGTAGGTATAGGAGACTGGCTGACGCAGTATACGCTGCACCGGCGGCTTCTGTTTACCCTTCGTCGCGCTGCCTGTCGTTGTGGAGGAGCTACTGGTGCAGGAGCTGCTGTTGGAACAGGCACTGGAGCTGCTCGTCGACTTGGAGGCCGCACGATGTGGTCGATGATGCAGTTCGACGGTCGATGCCGATTTCAGAGCCGACTTCAAGGGTAGCGCAGCTCCTCCTGCTCCTCCTGCTGCTGAAGCTGCTCCCCGTGCTGTCTGCATCTGCTGCGGCGGCGGCGGCGGCGGAGAGGGACCACTGCAGGAGAGCGAACGCGATGTCAGCGAGAGACTCTCGAAGGCGCGACGCAGTGACGATGTGGACCGGCGATGCAATCGGGAGAAGCTCGTGCGATGTTGCGACGAGGTCGTTGACGATTTGCGCTTGCCAAGCGGCTGCCCCGCTGCTGCTCCTGCTCGTCTATGTCGATGGTGCTGCTGGTCTCGCTGGAGGCGCATGACATGAGCTCAAGGCGTGCCGCTGCCTGCGCTGTGGCACGTCCAGTCGCAGCTGCAGCTGCTGCTGCAGTCATGGCGGATGAATACGAATCGGTCGATGAACTGTTGGCATCCTCTTCCTGTGCAGCGCCGCCTGTGCCGCTGGCGTCATCATCGCCACCATGAACTAGGTCATCGTGTGACCTCAGGCCAAAGCGTCGACTGAGTTGCTGGAAGAATCCCATGTTGCGTTCGTAGCGTGGCGTGGGCGAGATGCTCAGGCTGAGGCTGCTGCAGGGCGAGTGGCCGCCAAAGGAGGAGCCGTTGCCACTGGGCTCCAGTTCGAGTAGCCACTTCTTGGTGTCGCTGTCGCTGTGGTTGTTGTTGTTGGGCTGTGCCTGCTGCAGTTCGTCCGCAAAACAGACATGCGGTCCCACTGTGCCCATTGCACTTCCGGCTGGCGCTGCTCCCTTTGTTATTACCGGTCTTTGTCTAACGCGCACACTACACTGCTCTCTCTTTCTTACTCTATCTCTCTCTCTCTCGCACTTTCTCTCTACGTTTGCTCTGTCGGCTTTGTGTGTACACAGTCGGTGCGTCCTTTCGCGTTTGAGTCGGCACTTTGGTTGCCGCCCGCTTTTATAGACTTGGCCAGCGCCGGCTCTGCAGATGCCGCACAGCGCTGCAAAGCGCGCTCTCTCTCTCTCTGAAATGTCTGCTTTCTCCCTCACTCTGCCTCTCTTTTCTCCCTCTCTTTTCTCCCTCAGTCCTGGCGTCTGCCCTGTGCGTCGCATTGTTTACCTGCTTCATTTCATTGTTTCGCTTCGCAGCAGTTTTCCTGTTGACACTTCTGACCGCCAGGTGGTGTCTTTGTGTTCATCAATATTTACCCTGTCCTTCCTCTCTCGCAGCTGCAATGGGTTTCCATTTCATTTCCTTTTTGCATGCCTTTTTCTCCTTTCCTTCCCTTTCTTTTCTTTTCCGCCTCCTTCTCCTCCTTCGTGCCTGTTGATTACTTTCCCAAAATAAATTTTGTATTTTCCCTTTCGCTTGGGAACTTCAAATGGCTGCCGCCTTATCCGGCACACAGCTTCCTGCTTAGCCGGACTCAGCTGCCTTGTCGCCTCGCGCCATTTCAATTTCATAAGCCGCAATTAAGTCTGTCAAAAATAGATTTTGGACCTACTACGTCTTTAGCTTCTCTGCTTCTTACTCCCTCTCTTTCCTCTATTTATCTTCTCTCTCAGTTTTGTTGTGATTTTATTTAATTACGCACAAAATTGATTTTAATGCGCTATAAATAAAATCGACTGCCAATTTTACGCCTCGCACAGTCTCAGAGAGAGGGAGAGAGGGAGGGGTTGGTATTCCCCCTCCTTATAGCGTAGGTTCTTAGCGCCTCAATGTGAGACGATTTAATGAAGTCTGTTGTCTTAATGGCGGCCTCTTTCCTCCCTTCTTAGATGTGGGCGTGGCAACGCAACCGATGATTGTTCCTGTCTTCGTTGTTTATCTTCTAATTAAAGACGTAATTGTTGTCCCCCTCCCCCCGTCGTGACGTCAGGCCATTAACGGCTTTTGTCAATTAGCGAAACGTTACTTGGAATAGGTGACAAAACAAACTGAATACGCAGGAACTATAACTTATCGGAATAAGATGACTAAGAACTGAAAGAGAAAGCCTATGGGGTATAGGATGATAAGAACTGATGCGATTGAGCGGATTCTAAAAGGATTCTAATTTATTTGGAACATAATTCTCTACTCTAGAGATGGAATAGTCAACTTTAGAGATAGAGACAGAATAATCTACTAAGAGATACTCTACTTCAGAAATTGAATAAAAAGTCTACTTTAAAAAAAGAGATAAATCCACATTAGAGACAGAATAATCTAACTAAGAGAATAAATACTCTTCTTTAGAGATGGAAAAGTATACCTTAGAGATAGAATAGTCAACTTTACAGATAAAATACTCTACTGTAGAGATAGAATACTGAGAGTTTTCGAAAGTATGTGTACATAGGGATTATTTAAATCTGTACAATAATAATTGGTATACTAAACTGTGATAGAGACCATATAAACTCTAAAGGAACCTACATATTAAAAAAATTGACCAGCAGTCAAGTTTCTTAAGGTTGTAAGTTGAATATGTTGTTTTCTATGCAAAGTTCTTGAGTTAGTAATTTCTATATGTATTTTCCTATATAAAATTCCAAAGCTTCTATGATTATGCAGAGTTTATTTGGTGTGGTATATACAGTTTTGAAGCCCTTAAAATATTCAGCATAAGCTTCTCAGGTATTAACAAGTTAAATTTCTTAAGTATTCCTCACAGTCAAGCTCTTTAAAATTTCCATTCCTCACTTTACTTATAGTTATTTTTAGCTACAGCGAAATTTCATATTAATAAACCTTGCAAAAACTCAATTAACCCAAAGCAAACCGCATGCTAAAAAAGTTTAGCGGGAATCAAGCTAAGTGAAGAAAACTTTCAGTTGCCACAGAGCAGCCAAAAATCAATCCTCTTATGCCTCTCTCACAGTGAAACCCCTAAATTGCCTACAAGGTTCCTACGTGCATATAGTAAGGGTTAGAATAGAGCACCCATATGAGGGTCAACAGGATTATCAGATTCCTCCCCCTTCCTTCCTAGTAAAATTGTCATCTGCCTTATGCATTTTTAGCGGATTTGGATGGGAAAAGCGGCGTGTGGCATGTGGCATGTGGAATGTGCTGCATGCTGCTTTCGGGCGATTAACGTCATCGTTGGCTCTAAGTGCAGACATGATATCGTATGTCAAAACTATAAGGTCGAGTCCTTCGGCGAGTCGAAATTGAGGACTTTACCTACATCATCAGTGGCTGCAGCAAGGCAAACTGTTCTCAGGGTGGGAACAGTTTAAGGTGCAGCCTCTCGCTCTCTCTCTCTCTCTCTCTCTCTCTCTTTCTCTCTGGGAGCGCAGGCGCAAGGCTACGATACGTCATAGAGCTTTCTCCCCCAAAAGCAAAAGCTTCTCCAAAAAAGAAAACCGTTACAAAACCCTAAACCAAAAGAAATTCAAATTTTTTCAAGTTTTCTTTTTCATATTTCTCAGATTTATTTGCATTGACAGCTAGACTTAGTTTCTTAGGGTTATATGCTCTAAAAATATATATATGTATATATAGGGTTATTTTATTATTCTTATTTGCTAAATATTTCGTTATTTTTTTGGCTCTGTGTGTGTTGTAGATAAAAAAGTGTTTTCAGTATTTTTTGTTTTCTTTTTTTTTCTTGCGGCAAACTAAGCAAACTTTGTGGCGACTAAGGAGTGTTTGGAGTGGAGTATTCTAGTATAATATAATAATATATCATTTTGTATTTTTTTGTACAATTTTGATTATAATCTCTGTTTGTTTTTTTCTTTTTGCTGGTAAATTCGTAATTTTGTCTAGTCGAGTGCCCGTTGAAAAATAAGTGCAAAGTATAATAATACGATAATAATAATTTTTGGAATAAAATTCGAAATATTTCTTAAGTATTTTTCTAACGAGCCAAGCTCCGAAAAATTGAGTTAAACTTTTTGTTTTTGTCTTTTTGTTATACTAAAAACTACATGGGAGATATGTGGTAGGGAGGGGGGCGTAACTCAAAAATGTCCTTGTCGCAAGGATATTCGAAGCACACCAAGTACAGTTAGGAGGGAGGGGCTTATAGGGGGTACACAGAGTAACGTATTGTATTGTATGGTATCGTATTGTATGTCATATAGTTGGTATATGTATATTTGGCTACGCACACACAAACACACGCTTCCCTAAATCCGGTTCCCTATTCCCTATTTCTGCTATATCTTTCTTCTCTATCAACTTCTTTTTTTTAGGCACTACATCACTTTACACTATGAACTACCCGAAAATCCCCGACAAAAAAACCCACTTTCTGCTTAACCTTCTCTCTCTCTCTCTCTCTCTCTCTCTCTCTGTCTCTCTCTCTCTCTCTCTCTCTCGCGGCTTAGTACATGTGATGCACCGTATAGGGGCAGCAGACCGCGTAGCTGGGCACCCGCGAGTAGAGACCGGACATGCCCTTCATGTAGACATACTGCACAGGAGGTCGCAGTATGCTCTGCTGCTTTTTGTCCTTTTTGGCCGACTTCGACGACGACGACGATGACGACGACGACGATGATGATGACGACGACGAGGATGATGACGAGGATGATGACGAGGATGACGACGAGGACGATGCTGCTGCTGCTGCTGCTGCTGCTGGTGACGAGGACAAGTTGTTGTTGCTGTTGCTGCCGTGCGGCGTCGTTGACTTTTTGGCCATCATGGATGTCCTCGAGGACATGTTGGTCTGTTCGGAGCGATGTGCCCGCAGCTGTCGCAGCGGTGTGCTGCTGCAGGAGAGCGAACGCAATGATGCAGTCGCTGTGGTCGCTGCCGATGTGGAGAAATGTTGCAACATGCGGCTGACGGAGCTGGAGATCGAGATGCGACTCAGATGATGCAGGCCACGCTCTTTGCCCTGGGCTGATGCAGCCGATGCCGAACGTGCTGCATTCTCATTCTCATCCACATGCTGCTCTGCCTGCTCCTGCTGCTGTTCCTGCTCCTCCACCTCATCCTGCTCGTCCACACTGCTGCTATCGTCGTAATGCGGATGCAGCTGCTCCATGGCACTGCCCGGACGATACACAGTCTCCACATAGATGTGTGCATTATTATCATAGTACTCCAGTCCGGGCGAATACGAGGCCGACGAGGTGCGTGAAGTATTCTCCAGATCCAGGCTGGAACCGCCATTCAATACCTCCAGCCTTGAGGCACGCTCATAGCTCAAGCTAAACGAATCCGTAGATGAGCTGCGTATATCATCCTGGCTGCTATAGATGGTATCGTGCTGCAGCTGATGTGGATGATGATGATGATGCTGGAAGTGCCTGCCCAGATGCTTTGCTGAGCAACTGCAGCAGGCTGCGTGAACGTGACAATTTCTGACCACGCTGGGCGCGCTTGGACTGCGATGATGGCGATGGCGACTGGGATGACTGCTTGCTTCCCGCTGCTGCTGCTGCTGCTGTTCCGGCTCCATGCTGCTCGCCACCCAGATCCATGGAGGAACTGGTGGCCGAACTGCCGCTGGAGCTCAACTTGGAGCAATTGTTAGGCGATAGCGTATCCATATCCACGTTAGAAATTCTTGCACTTATAACTTTTCTTTAGGGAGAACTTGACTTGGAAGAGTTAATCCTGGCGAGTTGAGTGGGCAACGCGACGTGCTGGCACTGACTGCTGGGGCAGGCGTTCTGGCGGCGCCTTTTATAGCTGCCAGTCCAATGTCGCGGACTTCGCAGTTAACCTCGGCGAGGTTCGGCAGCTCCAACCTCGTCACCTCCAACCTCGTCTCGTCTCGTGTCGCCTCGCGGCAGCCGAGGACGTCTCCGTTGCACGAGTCCTGCCACAGTGCCCCAGCAGCTGTCGTGGCAGCCACAACGTGAGCAGCTCCGTCCACGCCAGTTCCATATCCAATTCCAATTTTACGTATTTCTGTGCTACCTGTTGCCGCCTCTCGTTCTCCCTCTCTCTCTTCCTCTGCGTGATTCCTGTGTGATTCCTGCTCCCCTTTTGCTGTGAAACTTTGCGTTCCTTTATTTTCCGCACCCTTCTGTTTTTTGCCGTGTACGAGGCGTCAACGTGACTCCAGGTTACTTGGCCCCTTTTGACGTTGCACTTTTGAGTTTTTAGTTTTTGCCTTTGCCTGTGCTGCGTGATTGGGAACGTGACCCTTGCGCGTCATAAGGCAAAAGGGTTCCCGGACAGCGAGCTGTTCCAGTTAGAGCTGCTCCTGCTCCCTCTTCAGCTCCCTCTTCAGCTTCCTCTGCTGCTGCCTCTCCTACTCCTTTTCCCTCTCCTACTCCCTCTGCTACCTCTCCTCCTCCTGTCCTAATCCCTTCCCCTACTGCCTGCTGACGTGCCACTTGCTAATTGCCTGGACTCATTAACTGCACTTGTGCCTAGTCTGACTGACTAAAAATAGTTGAAGCCTTCTTTGCAAGGCATGATAATCCCAATTAAGTGAGATTTGTGTAGGGCTGCAGCTTGGAGTCTCTGTGTGGTTAAGCCTGCAGTGCGTGGTCTAATTGGTAGCTCGTTGCTTGCAAGGATGCTCGAAGATTTCTATAATTTATAAGTAGCTCAGGCTGCTCTGAGATTATAGCTGACTGGCGTAACTCTATAATCTACAGCTGCAGTTTCTATAGAGCTTCATCAGTCAAGGAGTTAAGTAGAGCGAACTGAAGAGATAAGGGGAGTACCCTCTTTACCATGCGTTTCCTTTGTGTAGAGAGGGGTTTACTCATGAGTTTTTTCAGCTTTTACAGGGTATGCTTGTTAGTTTTAATAGTATTTATATCTATCATAAGTTGAACCTAGATTTACCTACTTTAGGCTTCATAAGGTAGAGGTATCCCTCCTGATTTGCCACCCTTTCTTGCCGTCTTGAGCTTCCCAATTTTACCTTGTGTATGTTAAAGCTTTCTATCCTTTTGATTTGCCTAGATATCTAGTATTTATAAAGCTCTATGGTTTTCAAATCCAAGAGAGATCCCTCTTGACTTGGCACCCCTGAGTTAGCCGACTTCTATGCCTGCTTTAAGCTTCAAAAGGTAGAGGGATCCCTCTTGATTTAACACCCTCTCAACCTTACCTTTTCAGCTTGTGTAAGATTATTTAGCTTACCCATTTAAATAACTAAGATATTTACTATTTATAAAGAAGGTCTATCAGTTCGTTATATACTGAATTCAGGAAAGATTCCAAGCTTTACATAACTAACTACGGTTGGACCTATCCTCTATATCTAAACCCCTTTATTGGTAAATCTATTTTAATGTAACCCAGTTAACCTATTTCTCTCTCCCTCTCCATGTTCCTCTTGAAACTAACTTAGTTTACTCACTGACCTATTTTCATTGGGAAACCTGTGGGATCCCTCTTGACTTGGCTCTGCTATGTGTAAACCCTAAGCTTTTCCAGCTTCGCGTGCACATCCGGCTCAAGCTGTTTACTT
Organism: Zaprionus tsacasi; assembly: GCA_018904105.1. Taxonomy (NCBI): domain Eukaryota; kingdom Metazoa; phylum Arthropoda; class Insecta; order Diptera; family Drosophilidae; genus Zaprionus; species Zaprionus tsacasi. Next base: position 90,179 of record JAEIFR010000103.1, on the reverse strand, counting down.
ACTGACCTATTTCCATTTGAAACCAGAGGGATTTCTGAGAAAGTCCCCCCAGTTTCAACTCACTGTTCCTGGCGGAAGTGCCTCTGCCTTGGCTACGCTCTATTTCGCTTGCTTGGCGCCCTTGACCTTCCCCGTCCCTGGGTTAAGTCCCTCAATTTCTATATATTTGCTTCCCGTTTGGGTGCCAGCTGCAGTGGAACTAAGCCAGGTGCCAATTGGGGTTCAGTGGAGCAGGCAAGGTCAGTGCGGAAGCGATGATGATGGGAATGTTGGAGAATGTCACGTAGCAGCGATTTGGTCACCTGTTGCCATAGTCTGTGCGGGCTTATTGTGCGTGTGTGCGAGTGTGTGTGTTTGGGCTACCCCCGAATGGAAGACAAGGAATGGAGGAGAGAGGGAGAGAGAGTATAAAGAGGCTTCTCTGCGCTCTGTTTATTAGCTTTCACATTTTCACATTTTCCTGGTAAATATTCCCTCACTGGATTTGGCAACCTGCTGTGCGTGGAGGAGCAGCATCATCATCGTCATCGTCATCATCATCATCAGAGCAGAAACGGGGTTAACGACAGAGCTCCAATGCCAATGTCGAGTGCGCCATAGCGATTGCCGGGTGCATAGGGTGTTCCTGGGTGCAAGTATGGATATGCTGGCGGATACGAGGGATAGAAGGCAGGGTAAGCAGGCGGGTACTCCGGATACAGGCTACCCGGATGATAGGGCTGATAGCCTCCCTCGCTGTAGTACGACTCCGCATAGGGCGACTGATACGTGCGATGCGACAGACCGAAGGAGACAAGTGGCTTGGCCTTGACGCCGGTCAGACCAATCCCACCCAGCAGCCAGCAGGTGGCCAGTAGCAAACGCTGCAGGTGGCCAAAAGTGGTTAGCAAATTGAATGGCAAAGATTGCATCCACTTAGCTGGAGGATTAGTTTAGGGATGGATGGGTTGGGCTTTGCTTACCCACAGATAATTGAGCATTTTCTTCCTTGGAATTTCACTTGATTCTTCTTTCACTGCGAGCTCTCTAGATCTCTCTCTGGAAGTCTCTCGTTGTTGTCGCCGCCTGATGAACTCCTGTGGTTCCTCTAGCAGGCAGCAGGCGCTTTTATACCTGTTGTTGGGGCCGGTTTTCCTGTTCTGCCTAGAGAAACTGGTCAGGCCTGGGCCAAAACTTGTTTAGGGATTTTCTAGAACTCAAACTTGTTGCCTATCGAGTAATTTCTGATTGGATTTGCCTGTGGATTGGCAGGTTACTGGGCAGGGGCATAAGGGAATTGTGAAGCCTCTACGAGTTGAGAAGACTGAGAAGTCTAGAGGAATGACTTGGCTATAGGGTAAGTCTTGCTAGATCATACTCTTCTTAGCTAAGCTTTTATTATAAGAGTTTTACAGACTTTTCGGCCGGGTCTAATCACTTTCCCAGGTCTTCTCTGATGAATCTCGTTCCATAGATTTTCCCAAAAAGGTCAAATCACTTTTTCAGGCCTTGTAATTCTCTGACGAGCCTAACTAATCCCTCAACACATTCGGAACTCAGTTTATAGAGTATATCTACTTATATATATTTGAAAATCCTTTTTCTCTTACATTATGTGATAGTTATAGGTTTCTATTTCTTTTAGAACTGATCTCAGTACCATCCTAGTACCCTATAAATTCCCTCAGCTGCCTGACCAGCTTACCTCACTAACCCTACTCAGTTGGAGAGCTTCATCTCTGCCTAATCCCATCGCTTTTCCTTGAACTGATAGCATTACGTTGCGGAATATATTATATCTGCGAGGATTTGCGCACTTTTCTACCTAGCTAGAGCCCAAAATAAACCCTGAACTATATATATAATTCGTCAATCATGACACTTCCCAACCTACGCTGACAACCAGCTCCAACTCAACCATCGCCCCAGCCGCAGGACATAAAAACCAATCAAAGATTAATTAATTTATGCGCTTTATTAGCGTGTGCTCTCACCTGCCTCACCTACGCACCCAACGATTCCTTTCATTTCCTTTAACTGCACACGCACCTAGGCCACTTCCTCGCGCGCCTGCTCCTCCTCCTCACAATCCACCCACGAATCCATGCGACCAGGCAGGAGTCACGTTTTCTGACGCGTTGACAGCATCGCCAGCATCGAGAAAAGTTTCCACTGCTCCAGACAGGATGCAGTGTTGCATTCCTCTGGCTTCCATGTGCAGTGCCTGCAGCGCTGTGACGTGTGCGGCAGCAGGTAGAACCCTCTCTCCCTCTTGGATACGCCGTAGCCGGGTTCAGAGTGCATGGTTCATACTCGGATACTCGATACCCGTTTGGGCTTGTTTACGCCGAGGCCAATAACTGTGGCCAATACAGGTTCAATAGCCACGCACCTGGGAGCAGCAGGGAGGAGGAGTAGGAGAGGGCACCCCCAAAAACAGCGAGAGACAATTGCGACGAGGCTGACAAACTTTATTCAGATTCAGATTACATGGGGTAATTAGCAGGAGGCACTCCACTCCAATCCTCAGCCCGGTCAGGCAGGTCAACTAGGTTAGGAGATGGGGTTGGCTCAGTAGACATACTCGTAGGTCAGGGGCTTGATATCGCTGCGATATTGTTGCTGGAACGAGCTGGGGGTCTGCACACTGTGATAGACATGCGACTGGGCGTGCAGGGGAGCTGCTAGGAATGCCGTCCTGGCATAGGCCAGAGGAGCAGCATAGTAGCTATAGCTGGGCGTGTAGAGCAGCTCCTGACACAGGGCCAGCTGCAGCAGGCAGCAGAATAGGGCGAGCTGAAGGAGAGAAAGGGAGAGAGGAGACAGAGATTCTGATGAAGATGCAGTCTGGCGCAATCTTTGGCTACTTACCAGCTTCATGTTCCTGGAGCAACTGTTTGCCCGTTGGCCTAGGACAGCCGCTTTTATAGCTGGCCAGGATGCTGGGCTGCTGGGCAGCTGCTGCTCCATCAAGGTCAAAGGCATTTGGCGGCGATTTGAAAGGGACAGCTAACTCACCATGAATTGCAGCTGCAATTGCAGCCTTCACTCACGACCAGCCGCCACTTGGACATGGATGGGGAACAGAACAAGATCGCATCGTGACAAGATAAGCCGCGCTGCCTGCCACATAAATAGCAAGTGACCATTTGCCTGCCAGCCCATCCTCACCAGCTGCCCGTACCCAGCCCGTTCTCTGCCCGTTTCCTGCCCGTTCCCTGCCTGTTCCCTGCCTGCTCCCTGCCCGTTCTCTGCCTGCTCCCTGCCTCTTTCCTGCCTGTTCCCTGCCCATTCCCTGCCCATTCCCTGCCCGTTCCCAGCCCATTCCCTACTCACCAGCTCCCTGCTCATTCCTTCTCTCTGCTTCCTTTTTGCTGTTTACTTCGCTTCTCTGTGTTTTGGTTACGTTTCGTTTGTCAAAGTAAACAATTAAATTGAGCCCACCGTTATTTCCGGTATTTTCTATCAAGGCTCAAGGTCACTGTCAAGTGGGCGTTGAGATGCCCTCCCCCTGCCCTTGAAAATACGCCCAAGAAAAACCCGAAAAATATTTGCGAAGTTTACCAAGTGCGCAACGCTTTGTTTTGCCTTAAATTAAGCGAAGCTGGAGGAGATGAGGGAGCAGATGGCCGTAAGCCGGAAGAGGCCGGAAAACAAACTCCTACGCATAAGTGGACCTCAATTAAGTGTGATTCCTTCTGGACACAGGCCAAGTGCGTCGCAATTTGTGTGTTTTTCTCATAAATTGCGCAGCTGCTGCTGCTGGTGCTGCTGCTCCAATCTCAACCGCACAGAAGCGAAACGAGCGACCCAGTGGCACAAGTCTTGCGGGTAACTTGAGCCAGCTACCATGTCCAAGTCATTCACTCGCGTAATCCGAGACCGGGGCCAGAGACCAACAGCAAGGTCAGTTGCCTGGCCTGGCCTGGCCTGGCTGGTTATATAAAAGATGCAGATGGGTTGCAACAATCAACAAGTCTCATTCTTGCCATCGTCTCGAGATCATCAACAACGCCCTCAACATGTTCAAACTGGTGAGTAGCAGATCCCTCCCTCCTCCTTCCTCCCTCCTTCTCCTGCTGCTGTCAACTTTGCTGATTCGTCTTGCTCCTCTTCTATTTTCAAGTTCCTGCTGCTGTCACTTTGGGCTGCCTTTGCCTGCGCCGCTCCCAGCATCCTGAGCAGCAGCTCCCTGCATGGCGGCTACCATGGCGGCTGGCCCGCTGTGCAAGTGGTGCGTCCCATTTGGACCCCAACACATCGCATTGTGCAGCAGCCCATCATTCACAGTGGTCTGCATGGACTGCGTGGCGGACATGCCGGTCTGGGTGGACTGGGTGGACTTGGCGGCGGCTATGGACATGGCTGGCTATAGACACCATCTGTTCTGTGCCTTGATGGGCTCTAATTAAATGCCTAAATAAATCCTTCTTGAGCTTGATTGAAATGCGCGTGCATTGTGTCTGTGTGTTTTGACTATAAAAGGCTGGAGGATTGTGTGGCTATGGCTGCAGTTCTTGCGAGGATTTGCTGGTGATGGTCATGTGGGCAACTCCCAAGCAATTGACGTGGTTCTGGCTGCTGCAACTGAGCTGGCTGCAGACGTTGCACGCGCTGCAGCTCTTCGCATCACATCGCCAGCTGAATGCGCCATATGAACTCTTGAGAAATATGCAGCAAATCGTGATCAATTTTCATCAGCTGGTGGAGGCACCCAATGTGGAGGCGGCAGCTGGGCGTGCCAAGAAGCAAAAGAAGCCTAAGTACCCACTCTATCATAGATGGGTCGTCGAACGTTTTGGCTTGGGAAATGTCTCTTTGAATTTGGGTTTTACAGCCAATTTCCATGTGAGCGGTGCGCTGCGCTAAAAAATGTTGCCTACTTTTGTGCGGCAATTAAAGTCAAGCCGCGGCAAGGGCTGCCTGAAAAAGTGTTGCATACTTTCGCGCGCCAAGCTATTTCAATTGGATTCTCTGTGCGCAAAAAGTGTAGCATACTTTCGAGCGAATTTCAAAAATCAAATAAATGACAAATCTGTTTGTTGGTTTGTTTTTCTTTTATTTTATCGCATTTCCAATTTCAGCATTCCTGGTTCCTTCTTCCTTCTCAGCCCTGTCTACTTCCTGAGCAGCAGTGGGGAAGTGTAAGCCGCTGCGTAGGGTGAGGCCACATAGGGAGATGCAGCAACGTATGGCGAGGCGACATAGGGTGCTGCCACATAGGGTGATGCAAAGTTACCATGGTACTCCGTGCTGTAGACCGCAGCAGCTGGTGCCGCCACATAGGGCGAGGAGTAGGCCAATGGAGCAACGATTCCTGGCTTGGCAGCGACGCAGGCAACCAGAGCGAGCACAACGGCGGCAATGAACTTGAACATTTTGAATTGTTTTTTTTGGGGTTTGGCTTGACTTGTCGAGGGAACAAATGAAACTGATGCTCTACACCACGACGAGCCATGGCTTATATACAAAACGAAAAAAACACTTAGCCACAGCCAAATTGGTAATTGAACCTTGGCCAGCCCAGGCGGAATTCTGCCCTGCGCTCAGGTACGCAGCGCACGTACACACACACAGCCAGTTGGTCATATTAGTCAGCTCGACTCTTTCTTCGACTTGGCCGGTTTTGGTTGTTTTTGAGTAATTTGGCCCACTGAATTACCCGACTGAATTAACGCAACTGTCCGGCAAGGTAAGGTTGCCCAAGGTACTACCTAGTTGGGGTTTTGGGTATATAAGGGCAGCCCGCAGAGCTAACTGCATCAGTTCAGTTTCTCCAGTAAACCAAACAATCCAATCAAGATGTTCAAGTCCATCATCCTCGCTGTCTTCGCTCTGGTTGCCTGCGTCGCTGCCAAGCCAGGAATCGTTGCTCCACTGGCCTACTCCTCGCCCTATGTGGCATCACCGTATGTGGCATCTTCGTATGTGGCATCTCCATACGTTGCATCGCCCTATGTGGCATCCCCATACGTTGCGGCATCTCCCTATGTGGCCTCACCCTATGCCGCCGCCTACAGCGCAGCTCCTCTCCTGCTCAGGAAGTAGATACGCACCACTTGGACTTGGATTGCACCGACTGGCCTAACCCGGAACCTTCTGACTTCACTGCATAAATAAAGAAAAAAAAAAAAAAAGAATTCAGCTTTTTATTCTTATCTCCTCAAGGTCTTTGCCTCAGCTGCAGCAGCAGCCGCAGCGTATCGCGGCAAGCAGGAAGCAGACTGAAGGCTTTATCTCTCTTTGGCTGGAACTTTGGAGTCTGGGGGCGTGCAAAGTTTATAGTTTTCCTGGTTGTGCATTTTTTATTGTTTTGACAAGTTTTGGCATTAGTATAGAATAGAATTATTATACTTGTTTAGGCTTAGGCTAGTTTTACGCTAACTTCGATCTGTTGCTCTCTCCCTCTTTGTTTCAATCGGTCTCATGTTTCGCTATCCATCTCTCTCATTCGTCTAGGAAATCTCCCTGACGATCTTTTCTACAATCATTCTATCCAGTTCTCTTTACTTCTCTGTCTAGATCTCTTCGAGGGTTTCTTCTCATGATCTGCCTCCTTGTTCATTCTGTTTTTCTCTGTTTGAGATCGCTTGAGCTTCTCGAATATCCTCGATCTCTCTCACATGACTTCCGTCTTAATCTCTATATTGATTACCCTCGATCTACCTCGGGGTTTCTGTCTAAAACTTCCTGATCCTCCTCTTGATTGCTTTCAACTTTCGTCTTGATTTCGATAGCCCGCAGTCTCTCCATCGACTACCCTGTAACTTCCTTTCGATCTACCTCTCGATCTCCCTCTAGATCTCTTCCAATCTCCCTCTAGATCTCTTTCAATCTCCCACTAGAATTTCTCGATCTCCCTCTGGATCTCTCTCGATCTGCCTCGTTCATCCTGCCCTAATCCGTTCTGGACCTTGATCTCTCTCATTCACCTACCCCAACCCGTTCTGGACCCATCTCTCTATCAATCTCTCTCCTCCCATTAAATGTTCATGTTGGCCTCCAGGGTGCCATCCGACTGAAAGACGATGCTCCTTCGATCGTATCGTCCCGAGCGTTGCATCTTAAGGTATCGCAATGTGACAATCGCCACAGCCGCGATAAGAATGATTCCTCCAATAGCAAAGAAGAAGAGCTTCATGAAGAGCAGATGCAGTTCCAGATTCTCCGAGTGGGCACGCAGCAGTTCCAGTTGCTTGTGTAGAGCCAGCATAGGTGCTTCGGGGGTAGCAGCGTCATCTGCCGAGCGATTCCCTGTCACGCTAATGCAGGAGACATCACGTATGTGCGGTGTCTCCTCGATGCTGTCATCGGGTTCGATGTGCAGCGTGACTGTCTCCATGAGATACGGTGGAATGAGCAGATGATGCAGGTACGAGCAGTTGAAGCGATTCCTGGAGATGCCCAGCTTCTGCAGGAGGGGAAAGACCTGAGCGAAGCTGCGGTTGCCCTGCAGCTCCCCCAGAGCGTTGCCATCCACAAAGAATTGCTTGAGATTGGTCAGATATGGCACAAAGAGATCCAGATTGAGGCTGGTCAGATTGTTGAACGATAGATCCAGTGTCTCCAGATACTTTTGCTTGGAGAACATGCCGAACTCCAGAGAGCGTATTCCATTCGAGCGCAGATAGAGATTCCTCAGTCGCTTCAGCTGATCGAATGTGCTCACACTGAGTGGCCCAATGGGATTGTAGGAGAGATCCAGATGAAGCAGCGAGGTGAGGTTCGTGATGTTCGCTATGCTGGCCAGCCGATTGTGACGCAGTTCCAGCGTCTCCAGCTGCAGGGCCTGATGCATATAGATGGAGCTGATGTTGTTGTAGTTGGCACGCACAAATCTCGTTGCATTCACCGTGAGATTCGTCAGCTGATTGTGATCCAAATGGAGCTGATGCACAATACTCTTGTCGGTCAGCTGGAAGACAGTCAGCGAGTTGATGGCCAGCAGCAGGCTCTCCAGACTGGCAGCCTCCGCAAAGGTATCCGGATGCACATGGATCAGTCGATTATTCGATAGATTCACCTCCTTGATGCGTCGCATGCGACTAAAGACCTCCGGCTGGACATAGGTCAACGCGTTACTCTCCAGCGACACCGACTCCAGATACTCATTATCCTTGAAGATATCCTTGTGCAGATCACTCAGCCGATTCCCATTCAGCTGCAACTTATTCAGGATGTGCAGGCCACAGAAGGCATTCTCACTCAACTGTGTGATGCGATTAAAGGACAAATCCAGCCGCATCAGGGCACTGGCTCCATTGAACACAGATGTCTGGACGGAGGTCAGATTGTTGTAGCCCAAATTCAGATAGGTTAAATTGCTGGCCGCGCTGAAGGTATTCCTCGTTAGCTCCAGTATACTTGTCGACGAGACATCCAAGGTCTTTAGATGCGTAAAGGTCTCGAAAAGATGGAAGGGTACATAGAGCAGCGTGGAATCGTAGAATTTCATGAACTTGACCATGTTGCCGGGCAGAAAGTTCTTCACCACAACATTCTGACTGTGGGTCACAATGAATCCGGTCACAGTGCAAAAGGCCTCATTGGCATCCATGTACATGTGCTGCTCGAACTCATCGCAACTCAGATAGACATCCCCGGCGGAGACATGGCCAAGGATCAGTAGAAATAAAACACAAATATTACGTATACGCATAGTGAACCGCACGCAGCGAGGGCAAAACACAAACTGCATTTGGCACAAGAATCGCTTGCAGGCGGAGGATTTATCAGTATATATATATATTTCGGATTGAGTATATATATAGGATATAGTTCTGTTGTTTTTGCTCTCAGCGCAGCAGATAAGAAATGTCGGTCTGCGTTCCGTTTTGATAGCCAGACAGATGCAGCGCGAAATCGAACTGTGCCGGCTTGGCTTTTGGCTGCACTGCATCGTGCGTTGACCCAAGTAATCTGCTTGCCACACACATCAGAGCAGGCATGCCGCAGGGTTGCATAAAGTCGACCTTGAAGCGGCATGCAACATTGGGGGAGCAGGAGGAGTAGGAGGAGGCAAGGGCAGGTCAGTTCAAGCCGCATATTCCAATCAGTTTGGATCGCGGACTTGGGGAAGGGTTACCCAGTGGGAGGAGGAGTAGGAGGAGGCAAGGGCAGGTCAGTTCAAGCCGCCTATTCCAATCAGTTTGGATCGCAATTGGTATGTGGACTTGGCTACCGAATTCGGCTTTGTGCGGGGGCTGCCTTCAACCGCAGCGACAATTTTATGGACTCACATTTTGGGAACGTGCTCGACATACCCAAGTGAAGACCTCTAGACCCGTGCTCATCGGCCGAGCACGTAGTGCCCGGAGGGGCTATGCAGAGCAGGGCTGCGCTTCTAATTTTTGGAGAGCGTAGAACAACAATGCGATCGATCGCTGCGATCGACGCGATCGCTATAAAAGTGCAGGCGCCGCCTCTACAAGGCATAGTCTACTTCGCTAGCTTCAACAATCCATTTCAAGATGTTCAAACTGGTAAGGATTAAGCCAGTGGGATCTTCTTAAACCTAACTAATCCCTCTCTCTCCCTCTGCAGTCTGCCGCCCTCTTCGTCGTCTGCGCCGTGCTGGCTTGCAGCGAGGCTAAGCCTGCTGTCCTGGTTGATGCTGCTCCGGCTGTGGTCACCGCCACCAGCTCGCAGTATGTGGCACGTAACTTCAATGGCATCGCCTCCGCACCCATTGTTGCCCCCGTTGCTGCTGCCTACACCGCCCCTGTTGCTGCTGCCTACACCGCCCCCGTTGCCACCGCTGCCTACACCGCCCCTGTTGCTGCTGCCTACACCGCCCCTGTGGCTGCTGCCTACTCCGCACCCATTGCCACCGCTGCCTACACCGCACCCATTGCGTCTGCCTACTCCGCCTACCCCTACACGGCTGCCTACACCACCGTCTTGTAAAGAACTCGGCCAGGCTGATCATGGACTTTTTTTAATGGAATAAAACAAGAAATTGAAAGAAATTTGATGATTTTAAATACCCTGTAATCGAAGTAGGCATCTAAGCTGGAATATCTCCTAGTAGGGTGAAGGATTCATCCAAATTTGGGTGCGGAAAGTTGGGAAATATTATAATAGAAATGAAACATAGAAACATAACAGAAAAATACAAAGCAGGGTATCTCACAGTCGACTCAGTCTGTTCTAGGCCTTTTTTTGATATCTTATATATATATATATACACTGCCTGTAATAGCTTTATTATCTAACTATCCAACTCATTTGGCATTCATTTCACTTACACTTTCTTTTTTAGAATTTTAAATACGTTTACTTTTTATTATATCATCATATCGTAGATCTTCGTATATCTTGACAATCTACTACGTTGTGCGCATTTTGAGTGAATCTGAATCAACATTTGATTCATAGAATTTTCAATACTAAAGACTCGTAAGATAAATTGTCTCTATAGTAGGAGAGTTAACTATGTGAATGGATAAGAGAGAAGTTCCGGGTTCAAGAACCAGAACAGGAATGTTGGATTCACTATACTTTAATAATATGATATAAATAATTAGGAAACATTTTTAAAACAGTTTCAATTTGAAATATATATTATATATATAATAATTATAAGATAAAATAATACTAAAATGCCATGAAACTCTGAAACAGTTTCAATTGAAAATATAAATAGATATAGAGCACAAAAAGTCTTTACAAATTCAACTACCCAGTTTATTATAAACTCAACCTTTATTTAAATATACTCTATACTTTACTTATCTCATAGATCACAATAGATGGGAGGGCTCTGTTTGCTTGAGACCTTCGCAAATGCGTCATTTAATTCATTCATTCGCCTGCTTTGCCTTTGGTTATTAATTTATTATGCAATTATTCATTGATAATCCTCATCGTAGTTCCTTATTTATAGATATGTTAATGTAGTTTTCGATTTCTATAGAGGATTCAACAGGAGCAACAGCGTCGCGTGTTCGCCATGACGTGCAGTCTTTGTGCTGTCATTGAGTCGCCAGCGGGAATCCATGTGCAACAATTCTTTGCAGGCTTCTCGGATGTTTCCTCCGTTCCCTGGTCCCGAGTTGTGCTGAAGCTGCAGTGCTGCAGTGCGCGTATTGCACCCACGCAGCTGGGCAGGACCAGGGAGGCGGTGCACAGTGGGCACAAGGTGGGCGGGCAGCATGTGTTATCAGAGTTGGAATCGGAGTTGGAGTTGCAACAGCAGCAGCAGCAGGAACACTCCGGCTCCAAGTCTCCTACACATTCCTTTGGTATTTGTGTATAGTTTGGAACATCTTTGCCCTCCTCCCGCCGCGTTGATCTCTTGCTGAAACTCAGCAATTTCTTATACATTTTCTAAGTGTGTTCTAAGTGCTTTCCGGAGAACGATTGAAACCCCAACTGGGGCAGTCACTGGGCTTTATAAGTTTACAACGAGAAAGAGATGGGAGAGCGACTGGGAGAGCGACTGGGAGAGAGACTGGGAGAGCGACTGGAAGAGCGTGACTGGGTCACCCAGACTCGTCTCCGGCTGTGAGTAACGTATCGCATTAGCTGATCACGTGCCTTGCTTCGATTTGTTTTTTCTACCTTTATTTTTCGTCACACATTTAAAAATACTCGTTGCGTCTTGGCAGCAGCACCTCCAACCACTCCTCCCTTCTCCTCCTCCTCCGCCTGGTCAAATGAAACCAAAAGTAAAGTGCAAATTCGCGTTGAAGATTCTCCTTGACGTCGCTCGCAATTGGCAGGCGGCACAGTGGCAACTGTAGGCGGTGGCGGTGGTGGTGCCTGGTGGTGCATATTAAATTTTGGTCACCTTCAATTGTTTTTTAGGGCCTTCCATTGGGCGTCAGCTGGTATATAAGTGGATTGTCGCACCACTGTAGGCATCAGTCAAGTTCTACAGAACCAACGACACAGTCCAATCCCCAAAACAAACCACTTCAAAATGTTCAAGCTGGTAAGTTCAAAAATGAAACTATGGAAATCTCTGCAATATTTTCCTAATTTGTTTCCTCCCCCTCCTAGTTCGCTCTCTGCCTGTTCGCCATCGTGGCCTGCGTTGCTGCCAAGCCCGGTGTGATTGCTGCCCCACTGGCCTACACCGCTGCCGCCCCACTGGCTGCCTACAGTGCACCCTACACTGCTGCCTACACCGCTGCCGCTGCCTACCCTGCTGCCTACTCTGCATACTCCGCCTACCCCTACGCCGCTGCCTACTCTGCCTACCCCTATGCCTACTACCGTTAAGAAGGAGGAGAAGGAGGAGAAGGATTAACCCCACAATTGATTGACCTGTTCCACTGTGATTCCCAGAGCAACTTCGCTACCCTACTCGGTTTCATCGGTTTTCACCCACTACTTACACCCCCGCCTTGAGTTATCCCAGTATTATGCGATGTTCGGAATGCTCAGCTAAAGGAATTAACTACCCGTTCATATGTCTCAATAAATGCACTTTGCGTAAAACGTAATCTATGGAGGTTTACTAGATAGTTACAAGTTTCCTAAGTGATCTTAACCGACTCTAGAGTAGGGTCTAAGGGTTGAGGGTCTAAGGGTTTAGAGTCTAAGGATTCAGAGTCTAAAGGCTTAGCGTCTAAGGGCTTAGGATCTAACGGTTTAGGGTCTAAGGGTTTAGGTTCTAAAGGTTTTGGGTCTAGGAGCCTAAGGTCTAAGGGTTTTGGGTCTAAGGGTTTAGGGTCTAAGGGTTTTGCTCTTGCCCCTTCGCCTTTAACTCATCGTTGACTTCCTTGTTGTTTAGTTTTATCTATACCTTCATTAACATGCGTCGCCAGATGTCGCCAATAGAAAATAGATATAGATAGATATACAAAGATATACCCATTATACACCCAGTACTACGAACTGTGAAATTATTCAAATAGTTGTGCGACGCAGAAGGCAATCGATGACGTCAGGCGGAAGTCGCGAAAGGAATCTCTTTGCTGGAATTTCGCGCATACCATCTGGAATTTCGATAGGATTTGCTGCTGGCCTTGTTTACACTAATTTGATGTGGTCTAAATGGCCCTGATGTAGTGCGTGCCTGCGTTTTTATCGACTACCTCTCAATTATGGCCAGCTAGTTGGGCTTATTAGTAGGCAATTTGCTTTGCAGCACGTCGTCTTGAGGCTGAAACAAGTCGAGCCACAGTGAGAGAAATAATTCAACGCACACGTGCGCACCAAATCAAAGCATGCAGGCATCCTACATCCGACCTTACTGTGCCGACTGGAGAGTCACGATTTTACTGCAATGGTTCATTGCCCATCGCCAATGTTGACCCTGAGGCAGCTCATAATCCTCGAGCTCTACATTTCCATTTCCATTTCCATTTCCAATTTCATATTCTTCTTTGCCTGCCAAGTAGAGAGGGCTCATTGCTTGAATAAGTAGGTCAAAGGGCTAGACCAAATTATAGAACCCAATTTATATTTATATTTATATCGACAGCCGTTGTACCCTGACTTTCCATCGATCATAGCTTTCTTAAAAATCATACGATTTCCACTCGGAATGACATTTTGTTTATGTCTTGACAGCCTGAGTGATTCTGCATTCAAAAAATATTATAATAAGCTTTTTGAAAATTTTCAAAATTTCGTCAATTTTGTCAAGGGTACCCCCTTGAAAATTTTCAGAAATTTTTTTTCTTCAAAATTTTAAATTGCGCGTTTTTAATTTTAATCGACTGCGGAGGTCTTAATTAGTAATAAACAAGTGTTTAAATCGATTTTTGACATAACTTAATTTTGACCCAAAAATCGTGTCGAAGTGGTCCAAAAATTGGACATGCAACATGCTTGACAGCCCTAGTATCCTAACTTTCCATAGATCATAACTTTCTCAAAAATCAAACGATTTCCACACGGAATGGCATTTTGTTTATGTCCTAACAGCCTGAGTGATTCTACATCCAAAAATATTAAAATAGGGATTTTGAAAATTTTCAAAATTTTGGCAATTTTGTCAAGGGTACCCCCTTGAAAATTTTCAGAAATTTTTTTTCTTCAAAATTTTAAATCGCGAGTTTTTAATTTTAATCGATTGCGGAGGCCTTAATTAGTAATAAACAAGTGTTTAAATCGATTTTTGATGATACTTAATTTTGACCCAAAAATCGTGTCGAAATGGTCAAAAAATTGGACGTGCAACATGCTTGATAGTTCTTTTAACCTAACCTTCCATAGATCATATCTTTCTTAAAAATCAAACGATTTCCACGCGGAATGGCATTTTGTTTATGTCCTGACAGCCTGAGTAAGTCTACATTTCAAAAATATTGTAATAAACTTTTTGAAAATTTTTGGATTTTTTTTCATACCTTGTAAAATTTTCAAAATTTTCGAAATTTTTGAAAAAATGAAAAACTTGATAGTTTGTCTGAAATCGATTAGGATAGTCAGATTAAGCACAAAAAGGGTCTTTAAGGCGTTACCCCCCTCAAATATTGAAAATTTAACTAAATTGAAGCATAAATGCAGGCAGGGTATTTGCCAGTTGTGTAACCTCCCTTAGGAGCGTCTGTTTACTTGTTTGTTTTTAATTGAAATGTGGCGCGTTTGTTGCGTGTGGCTGCCACAGCTGGCACAGCATGCTGCACGCTGCATGCAGCACGTTGCAAGTTGCCATTTCGTTGCATTTAATTAAAAGGCGCCACTGGCACAGAAAAACACAGACTCTTTGCTAATCGGAACAATCAATAAACGGGGAGGAGGCCAAGCCCCTTTTTTAGAGTTGCCACGCCCCCTTGCCAGTTTGCCACGCAGTTTGCAAGTGCATTAATCATACGCCACGTGGTGCCGCCACAAAGGGTAAACGAAACTTGCATTAAAAATGTTAATTTCAACCACGTTGGCAAATTAAATCAAATTTCGATTTCGATTTTATTCTCGAGCGAAGGTTTTGTTGTTTTTGCCGCCCCCAATTGCAAATTGCATTGGAAGCCGCCCACAGGCCACGCCCCAAAGCGACGCCTTGTTAATTGGCAACGCTTTAATGTTTCCCAGGCAACTCGTTTATTATGCGATCGCACGTTTTAATCAGCTTCTCACATGGCCAGAGAGCTGGGTGTGATGCCCTACCACGGGTAGGGTATTATAGGTTGGCTGGGTGTGTAGAGATTGCAGAGTATTATGATAGGGTAGAGTATAATATGAAGGCTGTTTTACATTCTACTGTAGGACAGTCTGCTTTAATATAACCTACTCTCCTCAGCTGACCCTTTTATTTTTAAGCAGGGTATGTCCTAGCATGATTGTTGAGTGTAGAGGTATTAGCATAAGGTAGTGTAGGGTAAACTTAAGTTGGTAAAAAATTTACTGAAATAAACTGAAGTTAGTTTGCTACTCTACTGTAGGACATACCTGCCTTAAAATACCCTACCCTCCCTAGGTGTTTCTTTTTTAAGCAGGGTATCTCCTAGCTAAGGTAATTAGAGAGTAAGGTGTTATAAAGTAATCTTAAGATAGTAAAGAACTAACTGAAATTAGCTGAAGTCCCTTTTCCTCTCTACTGTAGAATATTCCAGCCTTAAAATACCCTACCCTTGTCCTTACATATTTCTAATTCACTGTAGAAGCTTCCAGCTTGAATATACCCTACCCACTTCAGCAGTTCCCCTCTCTCTCTCTAACTATGCTTCTCAAAGGGCATCCACACTTCGCTACACCCTACTCTGCCCTGCGTGGCATTTCATGCCACCACAGTGCCATCGGTCAGTTATCGACCAGATAGCTCTGGCATTTTCAATTTGTGCAACCATCAATTAAGCTCATTTTCATATAAGTGACAAAATTTTAATTGCTACTAATTTTTTGCACTGTAAACCGGATTGCTATACATGGAGCCAGAAGAACCAGAGGCGGTACCAGCAGGCAGTACCCGCTCGCAGTACTCACTCGCCCACTTGAGAAATTCAATTCGAATTTGAATTTACATACAAATGTTTTATTTTTTTCAATGCTCGTAAGATACGCATAATCACAGAGTGCACTTTAGTGAGACCAGCTGCGAGTGGCAGGCTCCATTGTCACCTGGGACTGCCTTTCCAATCGCCCAGTGGGCAGCAGGTTCGCTGTGTGAGAGATTTACGCATTCGATTTTTGCAGGGCGGGCCTAGAGTAGAGCCAGAGATAGATGGATAGAGCCGGCGCTGCCTTCGGGCAGGTGTTGTGGCTTGCGTAAGGTCTCGTCTGATTTATGCGTGGAATCGACTTGAGAGTGGACTCCACTCACGGAGTGGAGCACAGTCTGGCCCGGTGTCTAGCCAGGCAATTAAGTGGCAGCTACACTGACTCTTAGAATTATGACAACAGCAGCAGCAGCGCCATTTGTGCATTGTGCATTGTGCAGTTGGGGCAGTTGATAGCTTTGAATTATGATCGCATTCGCATTTTGCAGTTTGTCGTGTGCAGTGGCGTGCCCTGAGGGGGCTGACTGCTGACCCCCTTGTACGCGTTGACCTTGCCACGCCACTGATTGCTCTATTCACCCGCTAGGCTAGGCGTCGGCAAGAACGACAAGTGACTGCCCTAGATAATAATACTCTGTGAGCTCCGGTTCAGGTGCACAGCTTAACAACTGTCAGTGTGCTGAAATCGATTACACTGTGCGAAAATTATGGGTAGTTTAGAAAAAAGATAGCCTTCCTTAAGCAAGAAGGGGAGCTCCCTGGGTTCCAGATCGTTAGTCCCTTAGTCCCTGTCTTTTAGTAGGGAAAGTATTGAAGAAATTCGTGGATAACTCCATGACTTTGGCTCAGGGGAAGTTCTAACTCTTGACACTAAGGGTCCAAGTAACTCAGGTAGAGCTTAATGAGTCAGACACTGAGAAAGTCATGGTCCTAAGCACTTAGGGTCTAGGGAACTCAGTGATCTCCCAAGGCAATCCAAGGTAAACGTGCAGGAATTCCACTTTGACTAAGTCCCCTGATGCTCTTTCTTGTAGAAGTGAAGGTATTAAAGGTTGAAAGGAAGAACTTAATGTCTTAGGCACTACAGAAGTCATGGTCCTAAGCACTTGGGGTCTAGGGAACTCAGTGATTTCTCTAGGCAATCCAAGGTGGGGACACTACTTTGATTTCCTAGCTCGTAGAAGTGAAGGTATCGAAGGCAGAAGTGGAAGAGTTCAATGACTGAGGCACTGGGGAGGCTATGGGTCCTAAGCACTTGGGGTCTAAGGAACTCAGAAATCCCTCACTGGCAATCGAGCAAGGATTCGGAGTATACTGTGTAACCTAAGCTGAGAAAGAGAAGAACTAAGAGATATTAGGAGAAAGAGACCAAGGTAAGACATACATAAAGGTGTTAGGTACTTAGGAATTAGGATACCAAAGTCTGAGAACCCACATCGCTTTGCCTACCCAGAGCAATACCTGTACTAGTTCTCTCAAACTAACCAGTTATTTCTCCCACTGTAGTTTGGGTGCAGTTAGTGGGCCAATTTCCATTATGACAGAGCTGCAATTACGTCTTAATCGGTAAT
This sequence comes from Zaprionus tsacasi, assembly GCA_018904105.1. Taxonomy (NCBI): domain Eukaryota; kingdom Metazoa; phylum Arthropoda; class Insecta; order Diptera; family Drosophilidae; genus Zaprionus; species Zaprionus tsacasi. Next base: position 72,736 of record JAEIFR010000103.1, on the reverse strand, counting down.
TCCTAAATGCCCAATTTACGCATTGAAGTAGAAGATAAATGCCCATGCCCACCACGTGTAGAGCAGAACCACCACGCACCACGCACCACTTACCACTCACCACCTCCCGGCGATTCCCAGCGATCTGGCAACCCACAGTTGGACCAGTTCTTAAACGATTTCGGAAACTTGTTCGCTAACGAATTTCTGTATATTTCTCACAGGTTCCACAAGTATCGCACAAAAAATCATTCCAAACATCCGCATTGGCCTGGCTAAGGCTTCGGCTTCGACTTCGACTTCGGAGTTGGCTTCGGGGCGGGTCGCCCCAGACTGGCCTCTCCCTGGCGCACTCCCAGCCGCCGCTTTGCATGCACTCACGAAGTGGCGAACAAAAGTAAAAGTGCCGCCAGGTTGGCCATATCGAGATTTGGGTATAAAAGCGTTGGCTGCCACAGATGGAGGCATTATTGGACGTTGTGTTCTCGATCCGTGTGAAGCAAAGCGGCAAATAATATTTTCTGTCTACTCCAACCATGTTCAAATACGTAAGTCTGTTGCAATTCTCAACCAGTTCGGGGCAACTAATCCCCCCTTCGTCCTGCAGGTCGTCTTAGCCGTCTGCTGCCTGGCCAGCGTTAGCGCCGCTCCTGGTTATCTGGGTGGACTTGCCGCACCGGCGGCTCTACCGCTGGCCGCTGCGCCCGCCATCTCGTATGGACACTCGCTGGCGGCTCCATCGATTGCCTCCTATGGGCTGGCGCATGGTCCTGCCCTTGCTGCTCCGGCCTACTCGCACTCGTTGAGTCTGGCACCCAGGATTAGCTATGCTGCTCCTGCCCTGGCACATGCTCCGCTCGGCCTGGCGCATGCTCCACTTGGACTAGCGCATGCTCCGCTGGGTCTGGGATTGGCTCACGCCCCGCTGGCTGCTCCATTGGGTCTGGGTATCAAGAGCTACGCTTCGCCAGCTCTGGGCTTGGGACTGGGCCATGGCTGGTAAGCAGGAGGAGGAGCACGAGGAGGAGAGAAGCCAACCTGCTCTGCTTCTTCATTGCATTTCGTTTCGTCAAGGAGAATTTCAATAAAAGTTTAAAAAATGCGCACATGGCAAGTTTATTGATTGATTGGCTGATTGATGGATGATTGACTGACTGATTGAGCGACTGCTTGACTGACTGCTTGACTGACTGCTTGACTGACAGATTGCTTGAGTGATTGATTAGCTTATGCGAGTTAGGACCGTGCCCCGCCATGTGGTTACCAGCCATGCCCGTAGCCATAGCCCACGCCCAGTCCCAGGCCGTAGAGTCCATGTCCATAGCCACCCAGATAGCCGTGTCCCAGCCCATAGCCACCCAGGTAGCTCTTGCCAATGATGGTCTTCGTGATGACCGGTGCCGCTATGGTCTTGATGATGGGTGCATGATAGCCCAATCCCAGGCCGAGTCCGTAGCCACCATAATGCCCACCGAAGCCACCATAATGACCACCAAAGCCACCATAGTGTCCGCCGTAGCCACCGTAGCCGATGTCATGTCCAAAGCCAATGCTGGGCGCCGGAGCTGGCGCTGGCGCGGGAGCAGGCGCCGGCTCTGGTGCTGGTGCTGGCTCTGGTGCGGGAGCTGCCAGGCAGCAGCTCAGGCAGAGGGCTGCCAAGAGTAGAAGCTGTCGAGGAGGAAGACTAATTAGAGACTCAACTGGAGGGTAATCCTGCTCCTACTCACTGCCTTGTACATGTCGCTCGGGGATGTTGCTGCAGCTCGTGATGTGCCACTTGTGACGCTTCACTTGCACCACGCCTGCGTCTTTTATACGAGATGCAACAAGGAACCAAGACGGCAGGAGGCCCAACATGGTCTGTCGATGATCTAATGGATGCCACATTTGGCTGCCAACCAAGCTGACTTCACTTAATCCACTTTCCGTGTAAATGGGCAGGCGACATTACGCATACGCAGCGTGCTCCATGCTTAATTGGCAAAGTGTCGAAATTGCAACACGCCATGCCACACTCTGTGCCCTGCTCCGCCAATTTGGGAGTGGGCTGGGCGGGCCCCACTTTTGGACTATGTGAATCAGGCTGGAAACAAGTCTGATTTGTCGCTCGGTTTCGCAGCTGCAGCTGGAACTAAGCTCAATCTCGGCCAGCTTGGAGCAGGCGAAATAAGGTCAATGAGCTCCGATCCCCCCCAGCAAGTCGCAATGTGACGCAATGTGAATTATGCAAAAGAGATCACAAGAAAGATCACAAGATCATTAGCCAGCTAGAGCTGGCTCTGCTTTGTGCGTAATCCATTCTTCTGGCCTGCTCATAAAACAGATTGACCATCTTATAGACAATAAAACCAAGATCAAAAAACAATGGAAAACTCGACTAACCCGCGCGACCCGCAGCAAAACAAAATGTAAAACCTATAAAAATACTAAAAATAATACCAAAAGTAGAGACGGAGATGGAGAGAGACAAAAGAGTCACTGACACCTGGACAAGTGGCGGAACAGCACAGAGAGAGAGAGAGAGAGAGCGAGAGAGAGAGAGAGAGAGAGAGCGAGAAGCAACGTTAAACTTGAACTTGAAAACGAGTTTTGGGCAACGCGTCGGGTTGCGTCGCATCGCATCGCTTGGAAGTGGAGTACGACATGGTTCAGTGTGGAACTGTGTGTGTGTTGCAACAGGTTAGCAGAGGAGAGTGCAGTTTGGCCCAAAACCGGTTTAGCTTCTAACTGTACATGGGGCGAGCCCCGAGCCTCGAGATGCGACTGCGGCGTGTCAGTTGAACCTCAAACCGAAGTGGGAACACAACAAAATGCATCGAGTAATCGTTTGTCTGCTCATCCTACTGACACTCCTGGCTAATCCTCAAGCACAGGCTGCCACGCTGGTCTATCAGCCGCCCACAGCTCTGGTCTATCATCATGGTCAGCAACCACAATTGGAGACGGAGCAGCAGCAGCAGCATCCTGGCTATACCATTGTGGCGCCGCTCACCAAGATCGCACATGTCACCTACGATTCGGTACCCATTTCGCATACACCCTACGAGCATGTGCCGCTCTTCCAGCGCATCGGACACGCCCGGAGTGTGCGAGTCTAGAGAGGATTGGCAAATAAAAAGAGATTAAACGAATATTTTCTATGTAAATTTATTTGAGATTTGGTCTAAGTGTGGAGGATGAGCTTAGTCTAGTGGGTTAAGCGAGTCTAGAAGTAATAGGGTGCTGGTGCGTACTTGGGTGCGAAGGCCAGAGGAGCGGGCACTGGAGCACCGAAGGGTGTGGGCAGTCCAAAGCGAGCGGGCGCAGCAAATGCCACCGGGGCAGGAGCAGCGAAGGCGGGCAGAGGAGCAGCCAGAGGAGCACCCAGAGGAGCAGCCAGAGGAGCACCTAGAGGAGCAGCCACAGGAACTGGAGCTGGTGCAAAGGCCGGAGCAGGAGCAAAGGCCGGAGCAGCGAAAGCAACCTTTGGTGGAGCGGCAAAGGCAACCGGTGCAGGAACTGGAGCAGCCAGAGCAACTGGTGCTACTGGTGGTGCCACGGGCACAGCCACAGCATGGTTAATGCGATGGGCATTGAAGCTGGAGGCGTAGGGAGCCACCACGCCGGCAGCAGCCAAGGGAGCCGGAGCAGCGAAGGGCAGCAGACCAGCCTGGGCGCCGGCCACGCAGAGAGCAACGAGCTGCAAACAGAAATGGAGTGGATTAAAGTGAATCCCTGCAAGACTCAAGGATGCCCTTAGACTTACCATAATCTTGGCGAACATGTTGAGTGGGTTTTTGGGTTGGGTTGGATTGGATTGGTTGGTGATGGATTGCTTTGCTTGAGTGCTAACTGCGCTTTGATATCGAATTGACAACCAATTGGGCTTTTTATATATTATTCTCTGGCGGCACAGGGCGTTGGGCGATGGTGTGGTCAGGCATATTAAGTCCGTCGGTGCTGCAAGACTTTCTATATGGGCACACGCATCGGAGAGGTACCTGGTACCCGGGTGGGGTGGTGCGAAGGGCGTTACACGATTTAAAATCAATTGAACGCGCGTTACGTATCCGTAATCGAGACATACGCTTTCATAATTGCACGGCCAAATGCGAAGAGGGCAGTTTCGGAATTCCGGAATTCCCCCTCTCCCTCCCTCCCCTTGAATCGTGGCGAACCACAACCTAGCCCACTGGCCGATATTGGGCAAGCTCGGGCGTTGGATTTATCGATTTGCCAGGCCGCAAATGAGTCGCACTTATCGAACGTGACACACGCGCTATGTGGGTGGGGGTACCTACCGTGCCCTGCCCCCTCTTTCCTCTATCCTTCTTGCTACGCCTACGCCTCTCTCCCTTCCTCCCTCTTTTTCTGTTCCAGTCTACCTTTCCCTTTCTTTCCATAGTGCAGCTAATCAGTTTCAGACTCGTCCGCTCTCTTTTTCTCTCTCACTATTCCTCTGTCTACCTTCTCCCTCTATCTACCTCCTCCCTCTTTCAACCTCCTCCCTTTGTCTACCTTCTCCCTCTCTCTACCTCCTCCCTTTCCCTACCTCTTTCTTGTCTACCTCATTAACATTCAATTTCTTCACTGCAATTGTCGCGTGTGGCTACGCCAACACCCAATCCTCTCCTGCCCTCTCCAACCTGTGCTTGGAATATCTTATTAGGTCTCTTGCAAAGAGTTACCATACCATATGTAACCCTACTATAACAACAACAAACTAGACTACATGTTTTTTCCCCAATTTTGGAATAGCCGACTGGGTCACACGAGTTAAAAGATGAGATAATATAAGGTAGATAACTTGGGTACTGCTTATTGCCTTATAAAAAGTTCCCTGACTAGCTAGCTGGCTTTTCTTCTTTATACTGCTCCCAGATTTCCCTCTTTAATTTTAAGAGATTAAGTAAAATTAATGCAGCCATTCAAGTATAGAATAGTTCATAGATCTAACAGAAGAAAGTTCTTCTCCCTTCGCCTTTATACAGGTTATACTTTTCTTTCTTGAGTAAAGATTTCATATTTTAAAATAATCGTTGTATTTTCTTCAAGAGTTGTTTTTAAACATATTATGATTTGCTACATGACTCAAAGCTTCTTTGGTTTTGGTACACAATGCATAAATATCCATAAATAGAAGGATGATATAGATGACCCCATTCTGCTTACAGACTAGAAGAGCGAATGATGATGATGATGATGGGCCAGCTTCAGTGGCAGAGCGCGCAGATGGGCGTGATGATGTGGTGCGGCCAGCAGCTTGGGGAAGGCATAACCCAAGGAGACACGATGGGTTGTGGTCTTGGGACCAGGTATGGCACGGTAGCTGGGCGCAAAGGGTACCGCTTCGAGCACAGGAGGCAGCACCTGCGTCACAGTGGGCAAATGCAGCTCGGCGGTGGGCAGCAGATGGGTGTGTGGTGCCAGAGCTGGTGGACAGGGTAGCAGGGCTGGTGCTGGAGCAGCTGCGGGCAACAGTGGAGCGGGAGCAGGCAACAGTGGAGCAGGTAGCACTGGTGCGGGAGCAGGCAACAATGGAGCAGGTGCTAGTGGTGCAGGTGCAGGCCAAAGTGGAGCAGGGTGCTGGAGCTGCCAAGAGATGAGCATGTGGTGCTGGTGCAGGAGCTCCAAATAAGTGAGCATGTGGTGCTGGTGCTGGCCAAACTGGAGCCGGTGCGGGCAACAAGGTCTCCTGCAACAGGGGTGCTGCATAATCCACATGATCCGGTAGTGCCTGCTGCAGTGGCTCAAAGTGCTGATCGAAGTGGTTGAAATGATGCTCGAGATGATCGAAATGATGCGAAGGCTTAGCCTCGCTGTAACCCAAAGCCAGAGCCATAAGGAGAGCCTACCAGGCGAGAGGGGATAACCGGTTAGCTCCACGGGTTTCAATGGAGCAAAAGTGGTTAGGACTCACCAATTTTAGCTGCCACATCTTGCTTGTTCTTCTTGTTTGGTGTCCTTGGGCTGTGGTGGTGCTGCTGCCTCTGCTTGTCTGCTCTACTCAAAGCGGACTACGATAATGTTTGACCATGGAACAGACTTTGGCATTTATAGTGGGTAACCAATTGATTGGCCACGGGCCCATCAGACCATCAGGGTGTTCCACGCGGACGTGCGCTGCAGCAGAGCCAACTGCGACATGCCCAATTGTGGCCCAAGTGTGGTAAGCGTGGAATCGTGACTCGGCTGCGTTTTTGGCTCGACATTTGTTTACATCGATCGGTCGGTTATATAATCCGATTTATGATAAGTTAAGAAATCGAAGTGTCGTTTATCAAATTTGATTTTTATTGCTTAAGAAAATTCGCTAGGAAAATGGTTTAATCGTGGCTTAGGCAACAATGGGAGCGGGTGCAGCGAAGCTGTAGGGGGCAGCAAAGGGAGCGGCATAGGGAGCGGCATAGGGGGCGGCGTAGGGGGCAGCGTAGGGAGCAGCAAGTGGTGCGCCGAAGCTGTAGGGAGCGGCATAGGGAGCAGCCAGTGGGGCAGCGTAGGAGGCGGCAACTGGAGCAGTCAGACGAGCGGCCAAGGGAGCAGCAACTGGAGCAGCCAGCGGAGCAGCGGCGGCATAGGTAGCTGGGATGCCCGAGACGTAGCGGCTGGAGTAGGGTGCGGTCAGCTCAAAGGGAGCTGTGGTGTAGGAGGACTGAGTGCCATCGTAGTTCTGGCGCACATCCACCTGGCTGCTGCCTCCGGCGGCATACAGTGGTGCATTGGCATAGGCCAAGGGAGCAGCAACTGGTGCAATCACGCCAGGCTTGGCCGAAGCGCAAGCGATGAGGGCAGCGACGACGAACTGCAGCGGGAGAAGGAAAAAGGGAAGAAGGTTAATCATGGAGCAACTCAAGCAGGTCCCAGCTGCAACTTACGAATTTGAACATGTTGAGGATGTGTCTGTATGGTGGGTTAACTCCAAACGGATTATGCCCATTGCAGTGGATAGTCTGGCCTTATATAGCTCACTTTGACCGATTCTGCTCGATTTTTTGGCTGTTTCTTTGCGACGTGACGACGTGTCGAAGACGTGATGTATCGACCATGGCTGGAGGAGGAGGAAGTCCAAGACAAAAAGTTAAATTTCGCAAAGCACAAGCTCAATTTGTATGCAGCGCGAGTGGGGGTGGTGGTGCTGTGGGCCAATGTGGTGCGTTTTGGCTTGGCTAAGTTGGCCCAATTGGCATGAAACACGTTCCCCCCCCGCGCTCTTCTTTCAAGTTGGCTATAAAATGCCAGTCGCGGCGTAAATGTCGCATTAGTGCGGCTTTAATGGGCAGCCATAAAATCGCACCGAGCTGAATCCTCCCTGCGCCTCCTCCGCCTCCGCCCTACCTCCTGCCTTGCTGCTCCAAATCGATGTGTAGCGAAGCCATCCTGAGCTGACCTTGAGCTTTGTGGCAACAGGCCTAGGAAAAGAGCAGGATGTGGCCAGTGTTGCCACTAATTGGCCACAACACAAAAGAATCAGCTCAGCAGCCAGAGCAGAGCAAGATCTAAAACCGGCTTGGAGATTTAATAAGCTCTACGTATGCGAATTGGAATACCCGCTTTGCTTCGGTCTGCGGTCACGTGCGCTGCTGACTTCGTCATCTGACTGACCCCTCTCTCTCTCTGTCCCTCCCTCTCTGTCTGTCTCTCTCTTGCTCTGCCAATCTCTACCTGCTCTGCTTGTCTGCCTTTTCACATTGTTGATGATGATCTCTCAAGGCCTGCGCGCTCACTTGCTCGAGTGTTGCCCCACGCATGTAACTGTATCCGCATCTCGCATCTCGACTGAGTGGCAACTCAGGCACATCAACTCGGAGCATCTCAGGGCAATCATCGCACCACCACAGGCGTTCGACCTCTCACTCTGAGTTTTTCCAGCCGATGTTTATGCGGAAATCTGTAATCTTCCGCTCACTTCCTTGACGCCCTCTTCAAGCTGCCTTGCGTAGCCAAGAGACACTTAGCCAGCGAGGGTAACCACCTTACCCTGGAACTCCTACCTCGTATAGTTTGTTTAATTTGCTTAGCCAATCTTGTTTTCGTTCCAAATTGCAGTTATTCCCGTTCTCGAAAGCAAGTTCGCTTCGAAGTACCGTTGTTTTTGGCTGATTAATCTCACATCCGTTTTGGGATAATCATCAGGTATCCGGTTGAGAGGGGGGAGGAGGCGGGGTAGCTATTTAGCGAGGGTTGCCATTAGTTTGGGTCTAAATCAATGCCAAGTTTAAGATCTCCTCCACCTCATCATCAAGCTGATCGCGACGTGATGCTACTATGCAAATGAGGCAAACCCCTCGAACGATCCATCCGCTACCGCCTCAGACACCTCCTCCTCCTCCTCTGTCTCTCTTCTCTGCTTCTTCTTCACTTCCTCTCTTCCACATACTATAGGTACCCAAAAAACAGGTGAAAGGTGCCGTGATCAAACGAAGCTGTCGATCGATGGATCTGTCGATCGATCGCACTCGATGAAGACGTCTTTGTGCTTTGACCTTCGGCTCCTCTATATGCAAATGCAGCCCCCGACCTAGACGGACGAGAGACAATCATGACGAGCTGCTGATGATCGTAATCATGATCGTAATGATGATCGTAATGAAGCTCCCATTGAAACGATCAAAATAACGATCGATTCGACGTTGCTTTGATATTTTTCCAGCTTTTACTTTATTTATGAGTATTATTCGAATATATATTTCGAGTATTAGCTATTCACAGGCACACTCACACACACACATACATACACACACACACACACACTCAGTCAGTCAATATTAAACGAAGCTTATGAAATATGCAGCAGCAGCAGTTGCCGCCGTGGTTGCACCGCCCTGCCGCCTGCCTCCTATCGCCGTTGCACGTGCGGCGTGCCGTACGAGGTGAGGCCGGTGGTGCGTGGCACCAAGGCATATGGTGCACCCGCCTGCAGTGGCAGATGTGCCACATTCAGTGGCATCGCACCCAAGGGCACGGGCAGCTTGAGATTCAACGAGTTCGAGTCCGATGCCTGCGTTGCAATGGCACGACCCGTCGGGGCCGCTGTGAGGGCAGCTGAGGGGGCTGCTGCTGCCAGCTGGGGAGGATTGGCACCAAAGACATAACCGCTGCTGGTCAGCGCTTGCGTGAAGGCCGCATGCTCCAGTGCCGGCGCCGCAAATTGACGTGCCACCTGCTGATGATGCTGCGGTTGCTGCTGCTGCCGCTGGTGCTGCACACGCGGCGCCGGATATTGATAGTAGGCCACCTGTGCGCTGGGCGTGATGGTGTACTCCAGACCGGAGGCAGGCGACAAATGCGACACGTCTGCCAGCACCGAAGCTGTCAGCTGCAGCAGGGCGAGTCCAGCTGCGAGCAGCGTGCAACGTGAGTTGGATTTCTGCAAGAAATCGTTATGTATTAGCGGGGGAAAGAGCACAGCAGGAGGGGAGGGATTAGAACCCCCTCCCTCACACACACACACACTCACATTTGGGCACATTTTCTATAGAGGAATAAGGAAACTGTCTCACTCGCACACACGCGATTCAATTCAATTCGATTCGATTTCAACGCTCTCTGCGATCGGACGAAGCTTTGCGGGCTGATTAAAATTTGTGCGGCAGCTGAAGATGCTTTTTATACGAGGGAAACAGAGGCGACCGCCTCGTCAGCTGACGGCAGCGACGGTTCTGCCCGGACAAGCGGACAGGGCGAACGACGCAGCAGCAGCGCAGGCAGTCACTCAGCCAGGCAGGCAGACGACTCGTCGACCAGTTGAGCGCCAAGCCAGTGAGAACGGTGGAGTAGCCAACTGGGTAGTCGACGTGTGATATACCCTGTAGATGAATTAGCTGTTATTCCAAGCCAAAACCATTAGAAAAGGCTAAGAAAACGTCAAGGGGATAACCGGCTAGCTCCACGGGTTTCAATGGAGAAAAGTGGCTAGGACTTTTACTTGTTGCCCTTTTATAGGGTATTTGCTAGTCGAATTGATTAACTTTAAGACCCCTTACTTGCACTCAGTCTTAAGTATACCCCTCGCTCTTAATTTTATTGCTTTACAGGGTATGAAAGCACAAAAACAATACGTGTTGCTGGTGTGCGATTGTTGGCGCGCTGTTGCTGTTGCTGTCGGCATTCAATTTTCGGCTTTCAGCGAAGTTGTTGCTGTGCTTGTTGTTGACTCTCTGACGACATGGCTGTTGGCCAAAAGCCTTAGCCAAACTTATTTATTCTGCTTCTGTTTAACAGTTGTTGCTGCTGCTGCTGTTGTTGTTGCTGCTGTTTGCTTTGTCTCTCTTTGGTTTTTTTATTTCGCTTTAATTTGATGCAGCTTCGGAATTTGTTATTGTTGACGTGCTTATTGTTAGTGTTGCTGTTGTAGTTGCTGTTGCTGCTGCTTCCTCGGCCTGTTGCTGTTGTTGCTATTGTTGTTGTTGCTATCTTGTGACTCGGTTTATTTATCTGTGCTAAGTTGTTGCTTGTTTTTTTTATGAGCTGCTTTGGCATTTGTCGTGTTGTTGTTGCTTGTTGCTCCTGTTGTTGCTGTTGCTGTCGATGTTGCTGTTGTGTTTCGCTTGTTGAGCCGCGTCTATTGATAATATTTAGTTTGCCTTGCATATAAATCAATGTTGGTCACTTCGCATGGCATCAAAGGAATGCACCCAACTCGCTCGCACTGCAGTCAGGGTCGTCGTCAGAAAGGGGGTTAATGTGTTAATCGAGCGATAAAGCGTAGAATCAACTGTAAATTCAGGAATTTTAATTGTCATGTTTCAAAAATTGTATACAAAATTTAACGCAAATTAAATTGAACAAGTTTTTTAAGTACTGCCGAAATCCCCCGAGCTGAGCCCCCCCTGGCAGACGCCACTGCTGGCCGTTTAACATCGACAACAATGTCGACACCTTTACCAGTATTTGCGAGCTGAGCTTATTAAACACAAATCGTCTGTCATGTGATACCCTCCACAACGTCGACAGCGACGCCAGCAGCGACGCCAGCAGAGGCAGCTTAGAGCACATTGACTGCCTAATAAGTTGGATATTAATGTTGTGTGTGTTTCGAGGAACCTAATAGAGACCCTACCCGGCCTGTGAACCCCTTGATATATCTGGCTGACCTCCCCCAAAAAGTGCCGCATACATTATTCAGTTATTCGTTTATTCGCTTATTCGATTATTCAGTTATTCAGTTATAATTTGTGCTAATAAAGTCGTTAGTTGAGTTTCGATTTAATATACTGAACCGCTGACCCATTTGATGGATGGATTAGCTGACAGTCACAATGGATCTCGCATTGAGGTTGGTCGAGATGATCGCAGCGAAATGATCAATCGCCTTAAGATATATACATATACATATACGTATACCCCTTGATCGGGCTCGTCTTTTGTGCTTGCTTGGGCATTAGCATTTTTCTGTTAATATCTTGATTTGTTTCTTAGTTTAGTATTTCTCTTTAGCTGCATAATTAAGTCGGTGGGATTCTTTATGGCGAACTCGTAAATGCCGCGGAAGATGCTCGCGCCAAAGCGTGCGATTTATGATCAGTCACTTAACGCGATTCTACCTAATTAATTGACGATTAACATTGGAATTAACATGACGATGGGCAATAGGCGATAGGCGAGATAGACGACGATAGTTGGAGGTGCAGGTAGTTAGAGATGACAGTTGGAGAAGGTAGTTGAGGGGGGGTTGGATTAAGGAAGTAGATAGAGACGATAATTATAGATAGTAGATCGTTAGAGAAGGTAGTTAGAAGAAAGTTAGTGAAGGTAGATAGAGACGATAGTTATGGATATTCGATTGTTAGAGAAGGTAGTTAGAGGTGGATGTCGGATAAGGTAGTTAGAGAAGGTAGATAGTGACGATAGTTATGGATGATCGATTGTTAGAGAAGGTAGTTAGAGGTGGATGTCGGATAAGGTAGTTAGAGAAGGTAGATAGACACGATAGCTAGATGTGATACTTGGAAGAGGCAGTTGAAGAAGGTAGCTTAAAGCGATAGTTGAAATAGGTAGAGAGTAAAGAGACTAAAGTTATAGATAATAGATGTGATAGTTGGAAAAGGTAGTTGGAGTAGATTAGTTGAAGTAATCAGAGAGTATAGTTAAGTATATAGACTGTAGCTACAAATAATACATTCCTAGAGAAGGTCGTTAAAAGATGGAAGTAAGTGAAGGTTGATGAAGACGATAGATAGAGGTGGCCATACTTGGTAAAAGGCAGTTGAAAAGGGTAGTTCAAGTCGATAGTTGAAGGATGCTGACAGTAGAGTGTCTAGTAGAGTATAGAGAGTATAGATAGACATATGATAGGTAGAGATGTTGCTTGGAAAAAGGTAGTTTGAGATGGTAAACAGGAAGGGCATATAGGTAACAACGATAGTTTAATACGATAGTAAAGCACAAGCGTTAGTGATGATACTTAGAAGCGATATACTAGCTACGATAGTATGTTACGATAGTAAGGTACGATAGTAAGCTACGATAATAAGGTACGATAATTAGAGACAATTGTTGAGGATGCAGCGTGTAGTGATGCATCACCAAGCATTATCACAAGGTAGCGGAGCTTCAAAGGTAGCAATTGCCTCCGGTGCTGGTGGTGCGTGCTGCATGTAGTGCAACACGAGTATAGGCGGGTTGGTGGTGCGCGTAGGCGGTAGCAAAGCGGGTGATGAAGGGTGCTGGTGCTGGTGGTGGTGGTGCAGCATAGTGTAGGGCAGGAGCGGGTGCCGCATAATGTACAGCGGGTGGCGGTGCCACAGCATAGTGTACTGCTGGTGGTGCTGCTGCGGCGTAATGTACAGCAGGTGGGGCTGGAGCAGCGTAATGCACAGCGGGTGCTGGAGGTGCAGCATAGTGCACCGCAGCTGGTGGGGCAGCAGCTGGAGCAGCGAAGCCCGTGTAAGTTGTGGTTGTGGTAGTTACCGGTGGACCCAAAGTATACTTGATCACAGGTGCAGGGGCAGCATATTTGATGTAAGAGCGTGGTGCAGGTGGTGCCGCTGCAGCGTAGGCCACAACTGGTGGTGCTGCTGGTGGGGCACTGTAGACCGCTTGCACAGCAACGGGAGCAGGAGCAGCGGGGGGAGCATGAAAGAAGCTGGCCAAGCTGGGGGAGAGCAGCAGGCTGAGACAGAGCAGAGTTAACTGGAAGAGAAAGAGAGGGAATTATTGTAGAAGAGTAGGGAAGAGTGTGAGGTAGAGCGAGATAGAAAATTGAAGATTTTCAAAGGGATAAAAATAGAGGAAAAGCAAGGCAGAAAATCCTCAGGATTAAGGAAGAAAGTGAAAGCAAAAGCTGCGTTGGAAAGCAGGTAAATCTACCCGGCCTCTCTCTGCGATTCTCAAGAATCCATCTAGTTTCCTCCTTGAAATACTTACAACTTTCCACATTGTTATTGTATATAGTATATATATTCTTCCGCAACCGATGGCACTCTTAACTTTGCTTTGCTTGATATTATCGAAGACTTTCACACGAATGAATTGATTGGGTTAAGTAATGCTCGTATTTATAGCAAGTGAGGGGAGTTTTACACTGATTACGCTCATGTGTCACCCATCTCTCTCTCTCTCCCTCTCTTTCGCTCTCTTTCGCTCTGTGAAAAGTAAAACTCCATTACAATGCGACATCACCCAACGCGACCACGTCCGATCGACAAGCAAATCGTGCGGCAAATGCGACGCGTTTCGCAATCCATCGCAGCGACACACACACATAGTCACACTCACACACACAGATACTCACACACACTTGCACACTCGCTTAGAAGTTGCAGTTGTCCCACTTGGGCAATGGGCAACACGTTGCACGCCGATGACGAATGGCGCCCACTGTGCATAAATGTCAAAATATCTGCGAATTTTGCCATAAAAGTCGCGCCGCGAATCAGACTAAACAAAATGAATAAATGAATAAGGCGCACGCAGCACACAAAAGTATTCAATGAATGCAGAACAAGTCGCAGTTGAGTGGAGGCGTAGCCCAATTAAATTTGCGGGGCGTAAATACGCAACACGTGGAGAGCTACTCCTGTGCCTGATGCTGCTCCTTCTCCTCCTCCTGCTCCTCCTGCTCCTCCTGCTCCTCCTGCTCCTCCTCCTCCTCCTTCTCCTGCTCCTTCTTCTCCTGCTCCTCCTTCTCCTAATCCTCCTCCTACTCGTCCTCCTCCTACTCCTCCTCCTCTTGCTCCTCCTCCTCAACATTCTCTTCCTTCTGCTCCTCCACCTACTCCTCCTTCTTCTCCTGCACCTACACCTGCTTCTGCTCCTTCTCTTGCTCAGACTCCTTCTTCTTCTCCTCCTGCTCCTCCTCTCAGTCCTCCTCCTACTCCCACGCTTTCTCCCCGCAGGCATAACAACTGTCAACAAAGCAAAGCGACACAAATTAACATAACGAAGTGCCTCCTGCCCTCCTCCTCCTCCTCATCCCATCCAACCCTCCTCTAATCTCCCATATCGATTTGTTTACCTTCCATAATTTGCCCGAAATTTACGAAAATTCGCGAATTTCTTCTCGAGTGCGGCACATGCCGCAGCACTTGAACATGTGGGCGACATTGTGGGCGGTTGCTGCTGCAGACGACGCAACCAGCGAAGCGCCTTCTCTGCCCCACCCTGGGCAACCAAAAGATGCCAGCAGACTTGTTGCCTGCCATCGCGTAATGCGCTCTAAATTGGCGCACGTGTTTTTCAAGTTCAAGACTGACTGCGCTGGCTCCCTACTCTCCTTTCCCTGCTCCTTCCTACCTGCTCCCTTCTGCCTTCTCCCAATCCCTCCCTCCTGCTCCTACACACCTTGCGGCAGCATCCACATGTGTTCCAACGCACTCGAGGCACGCGCTGCACGCACGCACGCGAATCTATCACGCCTTGTTACCTTTTGATGTCTTCTGGTTGCCACGACCCCTGCCCCTTCCCCTTCCCACACATCATCCAGCTGCCTGCCTTCCTGCCTGCCTGCCTGGCTGTGTCAGTTCATTACGCTGCAAGGCAAATGTTGCTCATACGCAACGTTGGCTGTCATTGAACCCGCACTTGCAACATCCACAACAAAAACAACAAGAACAACAACGTAGCGCACTCTAGTCGCGTGTTTCGGATTAAAGAGCAGAAAATCCTGATAATAGCGGAATTAATTGATATAAACTCGTGCTTGACTGAGTTCATAGGGCGTGTCATACCTTACAAAAAGGATTTAAGCCGAGTTGAGTCTGACAAAGTATGGCAAAACACATAAGTAAAACTTTTGAATATTTCTTGAATATTTCTTGAATATTTCTTGAATAATTCTTGAATATGTCTTGATTATTTCTTAAATATTTCTTGAATATTTCTTTAAAATTTCTTGAATAATTATTGAATATTTCTTGAATATTTCTTAAATATTTCTTGTTATTTCTTGAATATTTCTTAAATACATTTTGAATGCTGGAGGTGAGTAGGATAAAATAGAGGAAAAATCATAGGGTTAATACTTAAATATTTCTTGAATATTTCTTGAATGCTGCAGTAGTTTTTGAGCTGGAAAATATTCTAAATTCGCTAAATATTCCGTATAATTTCCACAATATTTAGCGTGCATCATAGCCCATATAAATCCCTCTTCCCAGGGTATGTGATAATAAGTCATTGCACGCTGCAAGGCCACGCTTGTGCCACACGCATGCAGCAGTGCAACGTGCAACGTGCAACGCGTTGCCTGCGGCCAGGATAAGCTTGCAGCTTGCGGTTGAATGAACTCGAAGTTTGCAATTAAGTTTTGCACTTGTTATGACATGTCCCAGTGCAGATTGCAGCTGGAAAACGCCCCAAAGGGCAACTCAATGCCCTCTTAATTAGATACGTGCTTGGCCCTTTTCGATGCAATCAACAGCAATTCCTGCTCCTCCTCCTCCTCCCACTTCTTGTTTATTTGCCTGCTTTTGCCCGAGTTCAGGTCCTTGAACTGCGCTGCATATGCTGCGTAATCAAGGGTTTATTATTTATTAATAAGCAGCGAATTAACACGATTCGTTCACAATAATTCATTTTTGTTGCATACTTTTGCTTATTTCCCGATTTAATTCAAATGCAGCAACATTTTTAGTCCAGTGCGGCTGCGCAGCTTGTTTTGCACAATTTTCATTGCATACTTTCGGGCGACACCTAAAAATAATTAGAAACAATATTGCGCCATCTAGCGGCTGCCGGCTGAACTAAAATTAAAGCAGCGTGCTGCTGCTGATTTCTGTTCGCCTGGTGCAATTTGGGATTTGCCCGTCCAAATTGCAAGTTCCTTGTGGCGTCGTGGGCCTTCAAATTCGAAGTGCCAAGAAATCTCTGGTTCTATTGCATACTTTCGAGCTGCAACTATTTTACATTTGAATTGTACCGATCGTTTTGTTTATATCGATTATGTCGATAGCTATCGTAATATCCGTAAGTTGTCGATAGTTATCAATAGTTATCGATCGTTTCGATTGTTATCGATAGTTATCGATATTAATCGATAGATATAGATAGTTATCGATATATATCGATATTTATCGATTGTTATCGATAGTTATCGATTATTATCGATAGTTCTCGATATTTATCGATTGCTATCGATATTTATCGATTGTTATCGATAGTTATCGATATTTATTGATTTTTATCGATAGTTATCGATAGCTATCGACAGTTATCGATAGTTATCGATAGGTATCGATATTGATCAATTGTTATCGATAGTTATCGATCGTTAACGATAGTTATCGATAGTTATCGATAGTTGTCGATTGTTATCGATAGTTATCGATAGTTATCGCTTCATGTTATCGATATTTGCGATAGTTTTGCAGCTGAGCACGTGGCGTGGGGGGGCGGTGGGCATGTGGGCGGACATGTGGGTAGGTGGGTCGTCACGTGGGTTTGTTATTGTTTGGATCGTGCATAGCACGTCATAGCACGTGGCGCGTGACGTCAGCACGCACGCACTGCAGCGACCTTCTGCTGATTTCTGTTCGCCTGGTACTTTTCCCAATTTCAGCCCAAGAAGCTGGGCGACGCGGACGGCACATGGAGCGAGGCAACCACGTGGTAGTTGCTTCACTCGCCGACTTTCAGCATGTAAAACCACCAAAAATACCAGGCACCCAGAAATCAGCAGCAGGTCGCTGCAGTACTGGGCGAGCACGTGGTGCAAGAATTTTGTGGGACCTCCACGTGGGTTTGTTATTGTTTTGATGGGAGGTAGCAATGGGTGCCTTAACTCTCTGATTGGCTTGAGCTCTGCCAATCACAGATCGCAGCCACCACGTGGCTGATCTTAAAAATACCATGCACCACGTGCTCGCACTAGTACCAGCTACCTACTGCTGATTTATGTTCGCCTGGTACTTTCTGAGATTTGGGAACCAATTTCCTCGACTTGGACGCGTCGTGGAGATGGATTCGCACGTGGAGGATCACTCTCTGGTGGTCTTTTATCATGTGCTCATCCAAAAAAACACCAGGCACACAGAAATCAGCAGCAAGTAGCTGCAGTACTGGGCGAGCACGTGGTGAGGCAATTTAGTAGGACCTCCACGTGGGTTTGTTATTGTTTTGATGGGAGGTAGCAATGGGTGCCTTAACTCTCTGATTGGCTTGAGCTCTGCCAATCACAGATCGCCAGCCACCACGTGGCTGATCTTGAAATTAGCATGCACCACGTGCTCGCACTAGTACCAGCTACCTACTGCTCATTTATGTTCGCCTGGTACTTTCTGAGATTTGGGAACCAATTTGCTCGACTTGGACGCGTCGTGGACATGGATTCGCACGTGGAGGAGCACTCCCTGGTGGTCTTTTACCATGTGCTCATCCAAAAAAATACCAGGCACCCAGAAATCAGCAGCAGGTGGCTGCTGTACTGGGCGAGCACGTGGTGAGGCATTTTTGTAGGACCTCCACGTGGGTTTGTTATTGTTTTGATCGGAGGTAGCAATGGGTGCTTCGACGCTCTGATTGGCTTAAGCTCCGCCAATCAGAGATCGACATACACCACGTGGCTGATCTCTAAATTAGCATACACCACGTGCTCGCAGCCAGTGCAGCAACCTTCTGCTGATTTTTGTTCGCCTGGTACTTTCTGAGATTTGGGGACCAATTTCCTCGATCCGCACGTGGATTTAACTCAGTCAGAGCACACACATCCATCTGCAGACTTTCTGCTTCTCTGTTGTTATTTAAGCATGCCTGGTACTATTTAGTGTCAAGACGTGGTGAAATTACACCGCCTTGCAGCCAAACAGTTCCAGGCAAAATGTTGTCATCCTCTGAATGCACTTTTATTAGCTTAACAGGGTATCTCACAGCCGTCTCCACACCATTTGCGCATTTCGGTAACTTAGGGTATATATTGCTAAGTACACTCTATGGCATCCACAATTGTACTGTTTTAACAGGGTATCTCACAGGGTACGCAACAACACTGCACATCCTCCAGAATTGGCTAAAAATAATTATTAGTTAATTGCAGGATTTGCGTTTTAACGCCGATTCTTTTCTACTCTACCATATCTTTTTTCCGTCTAAAATTTGCCTTGTAACTCTCATAACTTTACCAAATATCATCTGATTTTGGCTTGGAATGACATTTTGTTCATGTTATTGATATATTATTAATTCTGCATTCGAATTTTTTCGTTTTTAAATTATTGATTTTTTTGGACTTTTTCCATAGTTACCATCACAAAATTTTTGCAATTTTTTCAAAAATTTAAAAGTTAAAATTTTTGATTAAAATCGATTAGGCAATTAACAATTAGTATATAAATCGATTCTAAAACAATTTCTGAGTCGAATAACGGAAAATATGGATATTATACCATTATTTTGTGAAGCATATTCCCTCAAGGCCCAACGCGTTGGGCAACGTGCAACGTGAAGCAATTTTTGCGCTGCAACTTCAATTGAACAAAAAGTGTTGCATACTTTTACGCTGCAAATCAAATGCACTGCAAATGATGCTGAACAAAAAGTGTTGCATACTTTTGCGCTGCAAATTAAGTTAATGCAGTCGTCTCAGCTGCAGCGGAAACTGTGCAAACTTTGTTGCATACTTTCGAGCGGCTAACTAAACTGAAGAATAAAACTCACTCACAACTCACTCAAAGTGCACTCATATCACACTCCACACTTGCGTCTCAGGTGTTTTCGCTTACGACAATTGCAATGGCTCGTGGCCTTACGGTGTGGGAAACTCGCTGTCAACTGGGGGAAGGTAACTGTGCCATGAGAGCAGAGACCCAACATGCCGCTCCCAGCTGCCCCCTCCTCGTACCGCCCCCCTTGTTGACAGCAGCGAGACAATGCTGCGCTTGAATGAATATTCAATGCGCACAAATTGCAAGTAGGAAGCAGCAGACATTCATATAGCCGCCTCCCTGTCTCCCTCTCTCTGTGTGCCGCCGCCAAGGTCGTTGCCAAATTGTAGCGCGACCGCGGCCTTTTGCTCTGCGCTTGACTGGCCAACTAATCCAACAAACGTCGTCGTCGGTGTCAACTAATAAACGAACCATAGTATCTGCATCTAACTAACTAACTAAGCTCCCCAACTAGTCATAATAATGACAATAATAGACGCGCGATCGCTTGGGCATAATTTATGCCGATAATGCGCATTGTATCGGGCAACTTGATCGCGCGGCCACAATTATTGTGCCTTTTTGCTGCCCGAGCTAAGGTCGCGCCAACACACACAATAAGTCTCTATCTCTCTCTCTCTCTCTCTCACTCACTCACTATTCACCTGTTGCGCCTGTTGACACATTGAGCAACTGTGGCAACTCTGGCGACTTGCTCTGAATTTCGCGAGTTTCTCAATTTTGCTCGACTAATAAATAATTATTTGCAATTGCAACACCCTGACGCACTTTCGTTCAAGTTGCAACTGACAGTTGCCACTCTCAGCACCCTCCCCCTCCCCCTGCCCCTACCCCATCCCAGGCCCCCTCTTGTGCAGCGCATAATTGCCAGGCGTTGGCATTTGAATTGGATTTGGAAAATTTCAAGGAAATTTCAACACTTTATCCACTTGCACTGCGAGAAATCTTATGCGTGCTACATAAATCGCTGTGAAATTGCGTATGTGACAATAATTTCGCACTGCTGGACTGGATTGACTCATAAATAATATGATATATGACTGTTTTCATGTGGTTACAACACTGCAAGAAATTAGTGCATAATTCGAAATCAAATATTTTAAAAGCAGGAATAAAAATAAAACTAAATTTGCTGCAGATGACAGATTTATGTTTGCATAAATTGTGGCCTAATTTAAAATGTTTATATATAATTTTTTCAGTGTACTGCTAGAAAAATATACTAAATTCATTGAAGGTGCATAAAAAACAAGTCGATTTGAAGCTGGCTTTAATTTCTCAACATTTTAAACAGAATTTTCTAGTACTTATCGATATAGCCAGAAGTCAAAAACAAGCTGATGCTCTGCTTGCTTAAGTTTATCAATATTTTAAGTACATATATTCCATAATTTTTACAGGCCTAAAAAATAAGCTAAAGTGCTTACTGAAGCCCAAAAATTAGACCAACATTAATAGTTTTTTTCCAGTGTACTGCCAGTCAAAACAAGCTTAAGTGCTTGACAAGTTGCCAAAATGAGGCCAAACACTTTGATTTTTAAATATCTGCAAAAGATAAATAAGTTATAAATAAATTTCTCACAGTGTACTGCAAGTAAAGCAAAGCAAATGTTTTATGTTTTTCTTGTTTTTCGAATCGTTTATTTACTTAAGTTGAAACCACGAGCATGGGGACAATAACAAAAAAAATCGATTAACAGCATAACTTGATCTCCTGCTCTCTCTTTCTTTCTCACTCTCACTCTTGCACTCTCTCTCTGTCTCTCTCTCTGGTTCTCAGCCTGTGTCTCTGTCTCCACAGTGAAAATGAAATTTTGTACACGACTGAGGTTCGTCCACGTTGACAGCGGCAACGCTGGAGACGAACCCACTGAGGGATCTCGGCGAGCATATGTCCTGGCAGAAGAATATGCTGCCCCGATGATGTTGGTGGTGTTGGTATTGAGATGATGTTGGTGGTGGTTGTGATGCGGATTATCCTTGCTGCTGCTGGGGGTCGTCAACGGGTCACTGCATACGGCGCCACAACTTAGTGCAGACCATAGCCATGTCCATAGCCGGCATAGCCCAGACCGTATCCGCCCAGGCCGTAGCTACCGTGGTAGGTGGAGGTGGAGTGCAGAGCTGGAGCGGCCACCACAGCGGGAGCAGCATGGTAGATGGGAGCAGCAGCATGGACCACGGGGTAAGCCTTGGTGGCAACCTTGTAGGTGTTGGCATACGATGTGGCCACCGGGTGGATGGTCTTCACAATCGGAGCATGGACAATGGGTGCGGCGTAGCTCTTGATGATCGGTGCATGCGAGATCACAGCTGGCGCAGCATAGGCGGGTGCCAGGGCGGCGCCATAGCCCAGACCGTAGCCATGGCTGGCATAGGGCGAGATGAGACCGGCGTTGGCAACGGCGCACAGAGCGGACAGGACGGCGATCTGCAGGAGAGAGAGAGAAAGAGAGATGAGTTTGTGCTCTAAGTCTTTTTCCAGTTTGTGCCCTAAGTTTTTGGCAAGTTTGTCGCCTAAGTCTTTGGCAAGTTTGTCGCCTAAGTCTTTCGTTTGCCGCTTGAGTCTTTGGCCAGTTCGTTGCCTCAGTCTTTGCTTACCAGCTTGAACATGTTGGTGGATTTGGTGGCTTTGCTTGGCTTGGCTACTTCTTGGCTGAAGAGTTGAGTTGGTTATGCTGGAACTAGCGCAGCACCAGGCATATTTATACGAAAAACCAAAGCTCGAGAAATATTCTGAAACCGCCACAGACAATGCGCCGACAACAGCAGCAGCAGCACGACAGCGACGACAGCAGCAGCAGCAGCGACGTCGGCAGCAACACGAAACGCGAATCAAAAGCGTGAACGCGTTTGCTCTGCCCCGCCCTGCCCTGCCCTGCTCCACCCCGCCCTGTTAGCGACTGCTGACTCCGACTCCGACTCCGACTTCGGCTCTGCGGCTGCGAGAATAGTGTGACACGATCTCGATCACACTCGATCGCGATCGATCTTGATCAGTCACGCTCCTTCATCGTCATCAGTTTTCCCAGGAAAATAAACGGAAAAACTGGTTAAGCCCCGAGGTAGCCACAAGTTGGCAACAATTAGTAGCCAAATCTAGAGTGGAAATGAAAAAGTTTTCTATGCCGGAAATGCAGACAGAGTTTTTCCACCATTGTTGCAGCTTGGGATCTTGCTGGCTCCCCTCTTGCCCAGCCCTGCCCCTCTAAGAAATGATTATGCAACATGGCTGCCACCTACAGCTTGCATTCCTTTCTAAACACACACACACTCACACGCATGTGTTTATCAATCAGCATGCTGTACTGATTGACAGCGATCGCTGTAGGTGTGGAAAATGCACGCTCCACTCAGTCTCCACTCTCAATCCCAATCCCAGTCCAAGTCGTAGTCAAGTCGGAGTTAGTCGTGGCGCAGCTGATCGCTTAGTCCGATCCAAATATGCGTAAACAGCGCTATGAGAAATCGCGCTGCTTAATAACTGACAACAAATTGTGAGTGCTTTGCCACAGGCTGCATTAATATAGTTGCCCCTCCCCCCCACTCTCCCCCCTCCCTGAGCTGATCTCTTATCGGCGCACGCGGCGTATGCGTAACGCGCATAATTCACTGTAAAAATCAATTCGCATCGCAAATGTAAATAAATTAGAAAAGCAAACAACTCTGAATGCAAGTGGCAGGAGACCGGACTAACAGTTATCCTGCAGGCGGGTATGACACTGCAAAATACCCTGTAGATGCGGAATGAGCTGGAATTGGGCTGGAAGGGAAATACTTGAGTTAGTTACGATTCTTTGCTGCAGGCAGGGGAAGAAGTGTAATGTTAGTATACCCTGCAAAATGTAGGGAGACTAGCAGATACCCTGTAAAGGGTAATACGCTGCCAGATACCCTCTGTAAGCGTGTAAGAGCAGGGTTAAGACATAGAAGTAACGATATGGCGGAGAAAATAAGTTGTAAAATGGGTAAGGAAAGAAGGGACGAATAGAATTTGCCCTGCAATACCCTGTAAGCAGAAGAGGAACTACCAGACATCATTTAAGATAACTATGGAGAGAGATAGAGATGGTTGAGACGGAAAATGTAAGCACAAAAAATGAGATATTAGTTAGGAAATTATATAATTCATTACAATCTCCTATCTTCATCCGAAAACTCTCTTTTCTGCTTTTCACAAGCTGCTTATTTGTGCCTACCTTCACTCCACACTGCTAGTACAGGGTATACCTCTGCTCGTGTCATATTTGAGCAGTTGTTTTTAATGGCCTGCCAGATTTCTTAATAGCCATTCTTAATTTTCCACAAGCCTCCAGCTGCCCGTACCGGCCTGTTCCAGCTACAGCTGCTGCCTCTCTCTCTCTGCCCTCTGCCCTCTGCTACCTTCTTTCCTCTCCTCTCCCCTTCTCTCTCTCTCTCTTTCTCTCCTGCTATTGCTTCCCCTTGGGCCACACCTTCTCCCATCGCTATCAGCGCGTGCAAATCTGCGTAAACAGCTGGAAAAACAGCGCGAATTTGGTAGCTGCAGCATAATCAATGCAGCAGCAACAGCAGCAGCAGCAACTGCCACAGCAACAGCAGCAACTATCACAAAAACAACAGCAACATCTACAACAACTTGTTGTCGTATTTGACGATTTGTTGCTGTCTTTGCACAATGCGATTAGAGCGATTATACAATCGGGCGTAGGCCTGTCCGGGGGCCTTGAGCCGCCGCTGCTGCTGCTGCTGCTGAGAGTCTCCGTCTTTGGGCTCGATTCTTTCAGCGCAGCGCACAAAGCGCGCTTAAAGTTTATGGCGCATAAATCAATCCACAAAAAGGCCAAAAAGACCAAAAAAAACGAGATGAAAAGAAGCCAAATAAAACACGCCAAATACGCGCTGGACAATTCTCGACAGCGGAAATCTGCATATTGACAGCAGCAGCTGCGGCGGGAACCCTTCACCCGGACACCTCGAGGCAGCAATTTGCATGTGACACAAGCAGCAACAGCAGCAACAACAACAGCAGCAACAACAGCAGCAGCAGCAGCAGCAACACACTCCAGCAGCAACAGCGACAACAACAATAGCAGCAGCC
Organism: Zaprionus tsacasi; assembly: GCA_018904105.1. Taxonomy (NCBI): domain Eukaryota; kingdom Metazoa; phylum Arthropoda; class Insecta; order Diptera; family Drosophilidae; genus Zaprionus; species Zaprionus tsacasi. The sequence goes on along the minus strand of JAEIFR010000103.1, from coordinate 48,601 downwards.
ACAATCGCCCTGGGCAAATGAGGCTGAATTTGCTGGCATTGATTGACTTGAGGCAGGATATGTGCGTGGTGCATGCCACATGCGTGCAGCCACCCACTGCAACCGCAGCTGGGCACAGGGTAGCAGTAGAGTCGCCACAAGAGCCATGCTGCCCCCCCTTGCTGCGGCCTGTGTAATTGCACTCTAATGGCTTCGTGCAACGCATTGTGGCATGCCACAGAGCACAGTGCAACAAATCGAGCAAACTTCAAATTAAAGGCATGCAAACCCCCCCTCCTTCCTCTTATAACCCTAACTGCCTTAAAGTAATATGTGATTTATGTCTCTGACCACAGCAAAGTTGCACAAGTTGCAGCGAGGCAGCAGGGGGAGCGGTTTGGGGTAGGGTAACCACCCTGTCTAATTAGCGTGCAATATGTGTGTGCTCGCAAAAAGTTATTAAATAATTAATTAATAATTTCTGTTGTCTTAGGTTTTTTTTGCATAATTATATAGAGTGCGGCGTCGCAGCTGGTGACGCGCCAATTACACATATTACGTATACAACATGTTGGACGCGGTCAAGGTCGCTTGCCACAATGTCGTGCACATTACAACAACAATAACACGAATAATAATAATAGCAACAACTGCTAAGAAAAAAAAAAATGTAACAATGGCAAGACAATTGAACAAAAGTTGCCACGAACTGAATTACTATCATACTTGTAGAATACCTTCAAGACGGGCAAAGCGCTAAAGAGAGCGACGACTGCGAATAGCTCTATAAACGAGGTTTATGAGAGAGAGAGAGAGGAATAATGGGAGAGAGAGAGCGAGAGTGGGAGTGGGTATGCACTCTGCAGACAAGTGTGTTGAGCTATTCAAGTGAATTCTCTCTTTAAAGCGGTATACTTATCCATAGCAAGCTGCTAACTCTCTGATTCACTCAAATGTTCTTTCATTTATTTAATAGAGCATATCTAGCAAATTTCAGCTTGTTATCTGCAAAGATAACTGAGTTATAAAAGAACATATAGCTCAACTACGCTCTGAGTAAGGTTTGTGCAGCTTTCTTTTATCATTTTAGTGGTAAAGGAATCTGCTAACTTTTTAATTCCGTCATATGTGCTTTAATTTATCTTATAGAGTATCTCTAGCAAATTTCAGCTTATTATCTGCAGAGATAACTGAGTTCTCAGAGCACATATGGAATATATACTCTTTAAGTAGGTGTTGTGCATGTTTCTCGGCAGTTTCAGCTTGCTAGCTTTAAAAGTAAATCAGTTTTTAAAGTAAAGCAACTTCAGTTTATTGAGTAAGTTAAGGCCAGTCTTTGCTAAGCTTTTAGCTTTATATCTTTCAAGGGAACTAAGTTTTTAAACGATATGTGTCTCAAATATACATTAAGTAAGAGTAAGGGAACTCTTTGCTAAGTTTTCAGCTTGCTTTTTTAGAGTTTAATGGGTTTTTGATCATAAAAAGATGAAGTATTGAATTTAAATATTTTTTTCATTTTTGTTCCCTATTTTTATAGCTTTATAGCTATTTTTAGCGTTTTTATTGAATAGCTCTAGTGCTGCAAAGTAGTTTAGCTAGTTTATTACTTCATCTACTTGTGCTTATCTATCTTTCAGCTTCATAAAAATCGGTTATACCCAAACAGAAATTGCTCTACATTAAGGTCATTCATAAATGCTGTCGTTTTCATTAATGAAATTAAAGCAGAGACCTCGTAGTACTCTCTACTCTTTGTATTACCCCATACTTCTCTACTCCCTATATTTCTCCCCCTCCTTGCTGCTACCTCTCTGCAGCTGTTGCCAGACAATTATCTAGCTTCCTAGGCAGCTTCTCCTGCATTTATTCCAAGCCAACTCAAGTTGGGTTTGAGTTCTTTTTGGCCAGTTTGTTAGTTAGTTGAGGACATTGCGCAATTGCGACAAAAGCACGTAGCACTTGTAGTTGTGATTGTTGTTGTTGTTATTCTATTTGTTGCTGTTGTGGTTGATTTAGTTGTTGTTGTTGTCGGCCATACATGACAAAGCCTGCGACGGCGACTGAGCCGGAGATTATGTGACAGCTTCAATGAGCCGCCGCGTCGTTTGAGCCAGCTCAATGCAAATTGGCTTGAATCAGCTTGCAATTGGCATCATAATTAGGTGGTTTGCCGCCTCAGAATCTGGTAACACGCACTGCCCAATTTGCAACAGCAGCAACAGCAGCAACAACAACAACAGCAACAACTGCAGCAGCAACGCCCCAAAACAGATGCTCGTAAATTAAATCCCGGCATAACACCCCAGCAGCAAATTGACTGCCTCTTGTTGTGCTCTGTATACCCTTTGTTTGCAGGGGTATGCTGACTATAAAGTAACTTTTTCTAAAGTTTATTCTAAGAGCTAAAGAACTTTGAAGCAATCTGTAGCTAACTAAAGGAACTGAACTAATTTCAAACTGTTTAAAGAATTTCAGCCTGTTCTTTTCGAAAGTTCGGCTATATTTCTGCTTCAAAGCATATACAAAACGTATGCTAATTACACATATCCTACATAATATAATAATATAATATTATAATATAATATTAAACCAATTATTACTAATTATATGCCAGTTATACCCTAGTTTTAGAGCTATATGCAGCTATATTCCACTGTAATTCAGCTAAAGTCAAACTCAGCAGACACAAAAAACTTAAGCTACTTTTTTTTAGAAAGAGTATCCAAAATTCTTGCAAATTAGGCAGCCTTAGAAAAATGATATATTAATATTTGAATTCTACATATGTTATTTTCATTTCAGATCATTTATAATGAGATTTACTTAAGAAACTGGCTAAATTTCAGCTTGGAAAACCTTTCTTCAAATTTCCTGCCTGTAAGCGTATAAAAACTTCGTCCTAACTACCCCCTACACCCTAACTAGTTTACCCTACCATAGCTGTCTGTCACCAAATTGTATGCAAATTGTTTGAACGCATTTTTCATGCGTCGCGTTGAGTGCGCTGTGGAGATTTATGTGCTCTATAAGTCCCACACGATCCCCAAGATCGCAGTTTAGTTTGCGATAATTGTGTTTTAATTGAATTTGCGATCGAGTGGGTGCCCCTACTCACTCCCTCCATCTCCCTCTCTCCTTTCACTTTTTGTTGTTGTTGTGCTGCTCTAATTGCATACGCCATAGATGGCATCAGTGTCAGCGAGGGGGGGTGAGCTGGGAAGGGGAGGGGGTTGATTACTCACCCTGAACTTGCGCTCATTATCAGCTTCAGGTTGGAACACATCGAACACCTGTGTATAAGCATAATGTTTGCTCTGCTCTGCTCTGGTCAGGTCTATTGTTCGCCACACTACACTGCCCGTCACTTGCTACGAACAGCGTGTACACTGAGAGAAACTGCGAGTAGGTTTCGGGTAAAGTTAACCCAGGTAGTTGCCTTACTTACTCTAACTTAACTTCATGACTTGCCTTACTTCATAAATTATAAATTTTATTTATATACATTTATTATACACCTCTCCCAGCACCCATTTCTCTCAGTGTATATTCATTCAGTGCAAAAAAAAAAAAATCAGAACACACAAACGTCTATAAAAAGTCAATTAGACTTAATGATAGCTGCGGCTTAAACTACACATTAAATTCATGTACTACGTTGATTGAGTCGAGTCCAAATAGGCGGATCTGGTGTCAGGCAGGGGGAGGGGTAGAGAGGGAAGGGGGCGGGTTAGCCAAATGGCGGACAAAGCGTTTCAAAAATTCTGTAATCAAGGAAGTTGCCAAGACTGTAAATGCAAAAACAAAACAAAACAACAAAAAAAACAACATGGTCAACGCGATTGTAGAAGTTGTTATTGTGGCAAGCGTTGTTGTTGTTGTTTTTAGTTGTTGTTGTAGCAGTTATTACGGTTGTTTTACTTGTCTAAGTGTTTGGTAAGCGATGGCAGTAAAAATATGAACGTTGCCGGTGCCGTTGCCGCTGCGTCGCTCCGCCTCATGTAAAGGCATCATTAAAATTAATAAGACAATCTACGTAACGCCCAGTAAAAAAAACCCGAATCGAAACGTATTCAATCCAGAACTGTTCGAAATGCCATTTACATTAAAAGCGCTGCCAAAGGCGCTTATTAAATAAGCCAAAAAAAAACTCCGACTGCACATGGGGCGTATGAGTAATATGACAGTTGCAGTGGGGCTAAGCGAAGGGGGTTTGGGAAGAAGCAGGGGGAGAGTGGCACAGTGAGCCAGGTGAAACAGTAAGTTCGAACAGAGGTACAGTATAGTGTAGCATAGGCTGGTACAGTGGTACCAATACGTGCACAGTGGTACAAGCAAACAGTGCATTAGGCAGGCGCAGACACTGCGCATGGGGGACAACTGTGCGATTTTTTATTTTTTGCAGCGCTAATTAAGCCGCATGTTGCATGAAGTCCAGCTGTCCACACACACTGAGACACACACACACACACACTGTGACACTGTGTTGCAGCTTGAACATGCCGCTTGTTACCAACGTCGCATTAATTAAACTATTAACTCGCGCTCTCTCTGCCTGTTCAACTGTCCGAATGTCAATAAGCCTGCCAAATCATAATGCCCCCTTACCTCCCCTCCCTCTCAAGCTCAGTCCCCTCTTGCAAGCCTGCTTAAAATGCAAGCTCATAATTCGGTTAAGCTAATCAACAAATTTAAAGATAAAGCAAGTGTTAAGCGATATGTATGGAAACGGGGCAGGCATAACGCAAATTTCAATCGATTTGGATTTTAATTTGTTGAAATACTTCTATATATTTAGAGCTACCTTAAACATAAAAAAGAAATTGGAATATATAAACTGTAGAGCATTTTTCTAGCAACTAAATTTACCTTAGTAGCTAGAGATATATTTGCTTCAAAGAGAGTTCGGATTTATTACCCAAATCGACTCCAGTTATATATTTCCCTTGATTTATTTACACTTTCATCTCGAATCTTCACAATTTCAACTCAAATCTACACTCTTTCATCTCAAATCTACACTCTCTCATCGCCTACCCATATGAAACCCAGGCAAGACAAACAAAAAAACCTATTGTAGGCATATTTTTACCTCTCAGACTTAAGATATACCCGATGCCCTGGGATATTCCACAGCTCTGCAAAAATAGAAAACCCAAAAACAGTCTAAACGATTGCAGCGTCTACTCTACTATATCAAGTCTCAATCCTCTAGAGAATGCAGCTTGGACAGTCGAACATATTGTTAACATATTATTACAACCATTAACCCCCCTTCCCCCCTCAGTTACCATATAAGACACACACAACCTGCTGCAACTTTGTTTTAATCACACTGATTACTCGAAATTATTTGCAGCCAAAAACAGGCTGTCATTCAATTCAATTAACTCATTTGATTGCTCACGCCATGGAAATTAATATTGGTCACTCTAGGGTTAAGCTTGCTGACGTATTTGCGAGCTTTACCTCAAGCGCAGCTTGCCAAGTTGCAATAAAAATGCGACAGATGGCGTCAGCAGCTATTTTTAGCCTGCCGCCCGAAAGTAGGCAACAAAAAATTATACAAATATTTTTCTGGTATCAAATGGCCGCCAACTGACCCACGCCCCCCGTCTGCCCGCACCCCCTCCCCCACACCTGCCACCTGGCAGCAACTGGGTCAAGTGGAAAACATCTTAAAGAGCGCGCGTTTGGGCCAATTATAAAGCCCCAAATAGACAATTAAATCGGCGTCTTAAGCGCATTTCCAGCGAAAAACTTGAGCTGATTAAGGGCAGAGCGAGAGGGAGGGGAGGGGGAGATTGAGAGATGAAGGTGTCGCACTAATTATAATGTTGAGTGTCTGCTTTTTTATGCTTCTCGTATTTTGCGTGTTTCTAATTGAATTAGAGCCAAAGGTCGCGACGAGATCGGGCTGAGTCGAAGCTGGCGTTGGGTTAGGTAAGGCACAACTTGACTTGGATTTGATTTGCGTGGGCAGCGTGGAAAACTCAGTGTGGCGTGGCACATTAGAAGAGGGAGAGGAAAGGGAAGGGGGGGCGACTCTCTCATATGTCTTGGAATTTATGCTAATGCGAATTTTGCTGACTTCATTGTGGCCCAATTGAACTGGAGTCCGACTCCTTCTATGGCAGTTACGCTGCCCATTAGTGGGTACCATATGCAATATGCCTGATGTGGGCGTGGGCGTGATGTGGGCGTAGGCACAGGAGCTAGCCGCGATTTAGTTAGGGCAAGTCGCAACTGGTCTGTTTGCCTTGGCAGCTGAACCACTTAGTCGCTCGGTTACGCCCAAATGGGTCACTAATGAGGCGACGTGCTTGGGAAAAAAACGAGGTATAGAGACAGAGACAGAGACCGATCTTGGCTCTGTTGATGGCTCGATTGTTTGTGCCAATTCTAACGTAAAGAAACCTCCGCATTTGGCGGTGCTATAAAAATGAAGTTGCTTCTTCGGCATGAGGCACAGTTCCAAAACGCCAGAGAAGAGCTAAAGATGTTCAAGAAAATTGTGAGTAGCAGCAGGAGAGGATTGGCCCCGTTGGAGTGTAATCATGCTCTTCTATCTTTCCAGCCCTGCTTCCTTTTGCTTGCCGCTTCCTTTGCTGCCCTCGGCCAGGGACGTCCCAGTTATTTGCCCAGCTATGAGACGATTGAGTATGCTCCACAGGTTGTGGGTTACGAATCCCTGGCACTGCCCGCTGCAGTGTCACATCAGAGCTCCACGGTGGTACATGAGAAGCGTCCCTATTGGCGTCCCATAGTGCATCAGGCACCGCTGCATACGCCGCTGCTGAAGAGCTACAGCTCTGCCCTGCCCCACCTATGCCTCCTATGATGCACTGCCTCTGGGCTATGGCACCGGGGAGTGGTATGAGCCAGGCTGGAATGGCGCTGGCGCTGCCCTCAGCTATCCCAGCATCTATCCTCAAGTAGGAGATGGACAATAAATGCATGCAAGGATTAAGCTTCAATTGAATTTCGGGGTTTCTTTTTTATTGGGGACACAAGTCAACAACCGACGGCAGCGGAATCTTCTTCTTCTTTTTCGTTCTTACCATGCGCTGGCGGCATAGCTGAGGGGGGCGTGGTGCAGCAGGGGTGCGGAGTAGGCCAGAGGAGCAGCAGAGTAGGTGGAGTAGGACACTGGAGCAATGCTCTTGACAACTGGAGCCGCTGCAGCGTAGGTGGAGTAGGCAACGGGAGAAGCAGCAGCAGCATAGGTGGCCACAGCGGGAGCAGCAGCGGCATAGGTGGTCACTGGAGCAGCAGCAGCATAGGTGGTCACTGGAGCAGCGGAGTAGGTAGCCACAGCGGGAGCAGCGGCGGCATAGGTAGCCACAGCGGGAGCAGCGGCGGCATGTAGCGTTGTCTTGACCACAGGAGCAACCACATCCTCAACCACCGGCGTGCTGTGCACCTGGGTCACGCTCTGATGCGACACTGCAGTGGGTACACTCTTCACCACGGCGCCAACCTTGGCCAGGCTGGATTCCTGCACGATGGCGGTGGCGGGGGCGCTGTACACAAGCGGAGCTGCGGCCAAATGTCCAGGGCGAGCGGCGGCAACGGCCAACAGAGCAGAAAGAACGAACTGGAAGGCAGATAAAACCATGGTCAATGAGCAGATCCTTGTCTAGGGATGGGGTGAACCCTACTCACCAATTTGAACATGTTGAAGTTGTTGATGTGGGGGAAGCTGTGCCGGTTCTTTGACTTGTGTCGCAGTTTGGACTGTGCTGGTTAACCAAATCTTGCTGCCTTTTATACTTGAACTTCACTTTCAAGGCAGGCACACACACACACACACGCACACACGCAGACACCTTTTACAAAGCGAGTACAATGAGTACTCGCAGTGGAACTCGTTGTCGTACGTGCTCGAACGGATTCTTGTCGCCCCCAAAACCAGATTAAAATTCGCGGCCAATTTGAACTGCTTACGCACGGTACTCCGCACCCCTCCCCCTCCCCACTTAAGCTCCAATTTCTGGTACCCAACCCACTCTTATTTTCATTCAGCTCCAAACGCGACTCATTAGTCTCGCGGCCTGCCATAATAATTGCGAGCTCAACTTCCCGATGAGGTTCCATGAAAATTCCTCAAGCTGAAAACATGCGAATTTTCCTGGAAAAGCAACGGGAGCAGCTGCAGCAGCTGCTACTTCTCGCACTACTATAAAAGCTGCAGGAAAGCCCCAGCTAGACCCAGTTAGTTCTATAGTTTTCAATATGAAGTCAAGTATTCCCTGGATGGTAAGTTATGTGTATAGAAAACATGGCACTTACCCCTAACTATCCTAATCCTCGCCAGCTTCTGCTGCTGCTTGTCGTTTGCGATTGTGCCTGTCTGGGCCAGCGTGAGGAACCCATACCCACATCACCGGATCATAAAGTGCAGGTGAAACGCAGCCTCATGGATTCCATGCGCAGCATGATGCCCTCATCCAAGACGCTCCTCGATGCACCCTTCCTCATGTTCGCACCGATCAGTTATATCTTCAATTCGGATTTGCGTGAGAAAATCAAGCGGAAGTACTTTATATTGTAGGCATAATAAATTCCAGTTACTAGATACCCTCTATAAGGCAGGCTCACTCTTTCTATCTCTCTCTCTCTCTCGCTGTTGTTGTCGGGGCCAGTGACCCCTTGTGGTAAACGCGTGTGCGCCCTTGAACCGTGCTCTGTCTTGGCCAAGGGCAGTACGTGGTATTTTTACACACGGCACTGCATAAGGCAAACAACATATGGATCCTGGTAACCTGGAAGGGAAAGGGGGATGGGGGGAGAGCTACATAAATTGTCTTGCAACAAATGAGTTGAACTCGCCTGGCAGTTGGCTTAGGGCAGTTAGAAAAGTAACAGTGCGAGTAGGGTATACGCACAGCTTGGGGTAGCTTAGTTCTATAAGGTATTCAGACTTAGCTGTATTATATCTTCAAATAAGAATATATATAACTAGTTATAGTTAGATTTTCTTATGGATAAAGAACTTAAGTCTAACATACTCAAACTTCAATTCAATTCAGGTTTGTTTAAGAAACTTTCATGGGTTTAAGCTATTATATCTCTTAAACTAGGCATAAATCATGAGAGCATATAAACATAGGTATTAAATCATATGATCTAGCTTAAAATATTGGGTTGTATTATAAGTTATCTATGGTTTCTAGCAACTTATCAGGCAGTATCTTTTTTTGCTTCCTTAACCTATTGAGTTCTTCTTGAGATAATTATTTTGATGCTTGAAATATGGTAACTATTCTATAGGAAATTTCTATTCTTAGCATTTACTTATAGGTTTAACGTAGTTTGATTGAAATCTGCAGAAAACCCAAGCCAAAATTTCTAGATAAACGACAAATCAAGCCACAGCCTGGCTAAGTCGTAGATTAAGGCAGCTTTTCTTTAGATATATCAAACTAAGTAACCTCTTCAGCTACAATCTACTCTGTTAGGGTATACCATAGTCAGTTAGATCAAAGAGAACCTCCCCCCAGTTGTTTACAGCCTTGTTTACAATCAGCCTGCTTGGCTGCCTGGCAGGAAATGCTCTTAGCCCTCTCTGGGGTAAACGACCTCAAAGGGGACAAGGCACAGAGACTCAATCGATATATTCAACATTAGATTCATTTATTCATATTCAAATTCGTATCACAACTAAAAGAAAAACATCCGTCCAACTAGGACCCTTCCACTGTCATCATCTTTAACTCCATCCTGCCTTGGTTTACCACACTCCGGTGGCGGTATAGGTGAGCGGGGATGAGGCTGCGATGTGGGCAACTGGTGCTGCGGCATAGACCACAGGGAGCTGGGGCAGCATAGCTGGTGTGCACAACTGGAACTGGAGCAGCAGCAGCGGCATAGCTAACCACCGGCGTTGACTTCACCACTGGAGCAACAATATCCTCGACAACATGGGCGGAGCTATGCACCACAGACTGACTCTGATGGGAGACAGCAGTGGGCACACTCTTCACCACAGCGCCAATCTTGGCCAGCACAGGCTCCTGCACAATTGTGGCAGCTGGAGCAGAGTAGACCAGAGGAGATTCATAGAGATGACCGGGACGGGCAGCAGCTACGGCGAGCAGAGCAGACAATACCACCAACTTGAACATTTTCTGAGGTTTGAGTTTGGTCTGTATTGGTCTGGAAGACTTGAGTAGTTAGCGAGAACTGTGTGTGCTCCAGGAGCTGCAGCGGGTGTTTATATACTCCACACCGATTCGAAACCGATGGACGACCTTCAGAGAGGGAGCTAACATACATGTCGATTCTCTCGCCCGCGATCAATAAGCAATTAGAGTCGGTGGGCGGACGCAATTGTTCCGTTGACAAAAGGCATTGGTAACTGGTTTCGTTTGTGGCTAACACACACACACACACATTTTTCGGGCCAATAGACAACGCACTTTATTGGGTAGGGGTATGGGTAGTAGACCCTTCCTCCAGTTGCATTACTTGCACTTTGGCTGCTTCGTTCTGTCAGGGTCAGCTTCGTATTTCGTCTTTCATTTTCAGCTCTTTTTCGGCCACAAAGATTTCCCAGTTTTATGTTTTATGTGTCTACATTTAATTAAGCTTGCGCTTTATGGGCTTTACGTCTCCAACTCGTACTATATAAGCTTGGCTGTGGCCTCTGGCAATTATCAGTCAACCCAGCTCGCTTCCCACAGCAACAACACAGACCAAAACATTAAAAAAATCCTTCAACATGTTCAAATTGGTAAGATCGCTGCAGCTGCTCCTGGTTACATGGAATACATCTCTCTCTCTCTCTCTCTCTCCCTCTTCAGGTGGTGTTGTCTGCTCTGCTTGCCGTAGCCGTCGCTCGTCCCGGTCATCTCTATGAATCTCCTGTGGTCTACTCCGCTCCAGCTGCCACAATTGTGCAGGAGTCGGTGCTGGCCAATGTGGGTGCAGTGGTAAAGAGTGTTCCCACCTCTGTCTCCCATCAGAGTCAGTCGGTGGTGCACAGCTCCGCCCATGTGGTCGAGGATATTGTGGCACCTGTCGTCAAGTCTTATGCTGCTCCAGTTGTCTCCAGCTATGTGGCTGCTGCTCCCTCCTATGTGCACACCTCATATGCTGCTGCTCCCGTGCTGAAGACCATCGCCACACCGGTTGTGTACAACTCCGCCTGGTAGAGACCCCACAAGAAGATGAGCTGAGATGATGGGAGCTTTCAGTCGAGCGACTGGATGGCCTATCTATCTATAATGAATCTTGATTTTTGTATATATATGTTTGTATAGTTGCGAGTAAAGTGTGATTGTCCAGAAAATTTAAAAACAAATTGGTATATTATTATTTTGGGGTTTTGGGATTTAAAATGGGATTAAATAGGATCACTTAAGATCAGTATAAATAATACAGATCATAATTAATTTATTTTAATTTAATTTTAATTTATGTTTAAATCAATTTAAATTATAAATTTGAGGAATTTGTGCGCGTTTTTATCTTAGATACCCTGTAAACATAAGACAGTTAGAGAGGCTATGCTTACATTCAAATTATGGTTTATTTTCAATATTTTCCATTATTATGGTCAGAAAATGTTTTGAAATGGATATTTATACTAATTTTGAGTAGCTTAATCGATTTAAAACAAAAAATCAACTTATAAATTTTGTGAAAAATTTTGAAATTTTTATAAGGGGTTAGCATGGAAAATATGCCAAAAAATCAATGTTTTAAAATCAACAAAATTTTGATGCAGTTTCATTTTAGAGGAAATACTATTGAATAAAAACCATACCCGATGAAAAACGGTTGAGGTTTGACAAAGTTATAACCATTCAAACTGCAAATTTCCGTCTCATTTTGGGATAGTATAGAAAAACTTGAAATAATGCAAAGTGTATAAATCTCAAGGAATACTTTTCGAAAGTCACAGAAAGTACTCTCCCTACCAACCCCTTTCATAAACTTATTAACTCAAGAACCTTTAAAACATAATTGTACAATATTTCTTTATGATCTGTGGTGGACTTTATTTACATCAGTCGAAATGGTTTAATGGGTTTAAAGGATAACAAAATGCAGAAATATGGGAAAAGTAAAGGGTAGAAGTAAGTCGTGCAATTAGAGAATCTTCATTCGTTTTAGCCACTTCTACCAGGACGACTCCCAGCCGTGGGAACCCCAAGGCGACAGCACCGAAGTGTGCAGAACTGGAGCGGCATAGGTCTTGATGATGGGTGCAGCGTAGCTCTTCACAATGGGCGCCAGAATGGGTTGAACAATGTGAGCCGAGCTGTGCACTTGGCTGATGCTCTGATGCGAGACAGCCGTAGGAATCGTCTTCACAATGGCGCCCACTTTGGCCAGTGCGGGTTCATGAATGATCGCTGGAGCGGCATAGCTGTGCAGCAGAGGACCTGATGCATCCAGATAGCCGGGACGGGCGACAACTACAGTCACGAGCAGAGCAGACAACACCAACTGGGGGAAGAGAAATAGGTTAGTTTGAAGGCAAGGACTGGAGTGGGCGTGGCACTTACCAACTTGTACATTTTGGGCTAATCCTGGCAAATCCTAGAGGTTGCAAGCTATTGGCTTTATGGTAAATGAACTGGGCTGCTCTGTGTTGACGCGTTGCCGTTGTCTGTTGCTAGCTGCAGATCTGCGCCAGCTTTTATACACAAAAAGTGACCACACCAACACACACACCAATACACACACACACTAATTCAGATTGAAAATGTAAAACTGCGCCAAAAGTGCAGAAAATACAATAATAATAATTTTTTTTTTTTTTGCACAGCATCGTTAAGAAAAGCCAACGGCGAAGCTCGATTGTCCGAGTGCTGCAGCTGATTCGACTCTAACAACAGCAACAAGAACTACAACAACAACAACAACAACAACAAGTCGGAAAGGCTACAGTCGAGCGCGCCCGACTGTGGTATACCCGCTACAACATTGCGAAAAAACACATCTCACAGTCTCAAATTTGTTTTTCTAACTCGCCTTATCGTTATCATCGATTTTAAAAGAACATGTAGCATTATGCTAATAAAAAACAAGTCGGAAAGGCTACAGTCGAACGCGCCCGACTGTGGTATACCCGCTACAACATTGCGAAAAAACACATCTCACAGTCTCAAATTTGTTTTTCTAACTCGCCTTATCGTTATCATCGATTTTAAAAGAACATGTAGCATTATGCTAATAAAAAAAAAAAAAAAAAAAATTATGCCCCTGATGGGATTCGAACCGTGGAACCTCACAAAGCTTGTAAAAACGTAGTTTGCAACTATAACCACTCCGCCATTAGCACATTATTATTTGGGCCGGCAAAGTTGCATTATGAGACCATTCAGCTTGTCGTACAAGACAAAAACTAATACCAATTTACTTCCCATAAAATTCCTTTAATCAAATGCATTAAATACTAAACTTAAAATATTTTAAATACTTGAAAAAAGAAAATTTCAAAAAACCCACTAGATTCGAACCGGACCGAGTAGGATTCGAACCCGTACCCATTCGCTTCACAGTCAATGACCACATTCACTCGGCCACTGCGCCTTCTACGAATCGTCTATAAAATTGCAATAATGATCAGTGTACATATAATTGAAAAAAAAAGTGCTTGCCGCCGGAGTTGAACCTGCATATTTTGCATATCTAACCTAATAAAACAGACAAAACACGTGGTCACATGGCACTACTATTTCTTTAATATCTTCCATATCTATAATCCAATCTTACTGAAATTTTCACGAAACGTCCGCAATATGGTATTTATGACGTATATAAAAAACGGTTACTGTAGAGCTAATATTGCAGTTGTAGTCCATTTTTTTTCAATTTATAGGGGCGGGTGGAGGCGTGGCAAAAATCTAAAATAAACTTGATAAGCGTGCAGTAACAACACATATTGTCACAAAATTTGGTAGCTCTAGCTCTTATAATAGCTGAGATCCAGGTGTTCACACGGACGGACGGACAGACAGACGGACATGGCTATATCGACTCGGCTGTTGATACTGATTCAGAATATATATACTTTATGTGGTCGGAGATGTCTCCTTATGCCTGTTACATACATTTTCGGTTTGAACAAAGTTATAATACCCTTCTACTCTATGAGTAGCGGGTATAACAATTGCCAGTTCGCTTTCGTTTACAACGACGTCCGCCCATGCCATGCCACGCCATGCGGCGGCCCATTAAAAAAAAAAAAAAAAAAAATCAAAATAAAGGCCCGACGCGACGGAGTTGACGTCGCAGACGGTCGATTGCCCCCATCCAGCCAGTTGGCCAGTTGGGCAGTTGGCCACGCCGGCTGTGTGTCTGTGTCGTTGCCACTTGCAACACTCCATGAGCAACAGCAGCAGCAGCAGCAACAACAACAACTTGGCGCAGCAATTTTTATTACGTGTTCGCTGTCATTTTTTTTTTTTTTTTTGACCGTGAAATTCGTTTCGTGTGCGTTGCCTGTACGCACCACCAGCACAGGCAGCACTACGCAATTGTCACTGCCACGCAAAGTGGCTCAAGTTCAGTGCGTGTCGTTGGCCAGACGTGGATTGGTAAGTATCTTTGCCTTCCCCTCGGAGGTTTTGCCTGCTTCTGTAGCTTCTTTGGCACTGTAGGAAGACAGAAAGAACTCCCAAGTAAGCTAGAAGTAAGTAGGCTACACTTAAGACCGCTAGACTATAATATACCCTACATGTTAAAACGCTAGACTATAATATACCCTACATATATAACAACATACTCCAATCTATGTCTTTATACGCGCACTAAGAACTTCCAATTCAGCTAGAAATAAGCAGGCTACACTTAAGAGCGCTAGACTATGATATACCCTACATATTTATACTACAATATACTTCAATATATTGGTTTATACATTCCAAAATCCTTTAGCTATTAAAATACACTTTATACTCCCCACAACGCACGCTCTAGCTATAAAACAATACATGCAGCTCATTTATTTACGCCTTAGGTGGGCGCAAGTGGGCGTGGCCTAATTCTAAGTTAAGCTTCAGCTGCACACCATAATTATATATATTGTCAGTAAATTTGCTGACCCTAACTCTTTTATTTACTGAGTTATAGCTGCTCATAAAGACAAAACTGTTATTGTCTCATTTGTGACGCTGTTAAAGAACATATATGTATAAACTTTAAGGTTTTTGGAGTATTTTAATGTTTTGTTGGAGCTCTTAACTCTTTCGCACTGAAACCGAAATCAGTTTAAAGCGATCAGCGTTGTGAACTTATCGTAATTTCCTGTTATGTTAATCCCCAACAGAAAGACAATGCATTGGAGCAGCCCACATAGAACCAGCTACAGTCTATATCTTTCTCAGTCCCTCTCTCTCTCTCTCTCTGTGAGTTCCGCTTTTGTAATCGTCCAGAGTCTGTTGGCAATTGTGTTGCCACAGCTTGCAGAGAGTCTGTCGCCGTTATGGCGATTTGTCAGCAAAATTTTTACCCGTAGCGTGATTAATGAATATTGCCAACTGGCGACAGATAATTCCAGTAGGCACCGCGACACGTCCCTCCTTCTCTTTCAGTCTCTGGCTTTGAGGAACCAAGTGTTCTATTTGAAATGTACATTATAATAGATATATTTTTATTTTTTTGGTTGTTTTCTATTTTTGAGTCTGCGTTTGTTTACGACTCGAATTCCTTTGGTTATATCCGGCAAGAGGGTAATGTACTACGCCTTATAGACAACCCACACACACACACACACATAGCTACCTGGCTAACTGGCTTGTGACAGTTCTCTCACTCTGGCCCCGTCGCCAGGCGAGTCTTGCGAAACAATCGCATTACAATGCGCACATAGATACATAGATCATTTTGCTGGATCGAGAGCTGGATTCGAGCTCCAGCTCCAGCTTAACCTGTTCCCATTTACCTTATCTCTATAACGAACCGAGCATAAGCTCAGTTTTGCTTTTAATTAGAGCCCATTCCAATTGACTAAGTCGAGCAATTACTATAGTTAAATTGCGGCTCTACGTCACTCGAAATTCTCTTTAATTTGTTAAGTTGTTTGTCATTTTTCCTATCCACACATAATTGGAGCGAAGGTCGATCGTTTGTGGTCGAGGCTTCGCTAGAAAATTATTGATAAATACGGAAGCTTCAAGTTTGGTCTCACACAGTTCTTGAATCCATTCCATTTATTTTTAATTGTAGCTTATGATTGTTATACGACACATAGAGGAAGCATATACCTATTTATAGTATAGAGTATTGAGTCTCTTTTTTTTATTTGTGAGAATCTATATTTAATTAGCTGTCATCGTAGATGTTTCATAGTTTAAGAACGGTTTTTGAAAGTGGTAATTGAAATTTCAAGGGGCTTAAATATTAATATAGATTATAATATTATATAATAATAATATCTTAGAGCTTAATAAATATAGGATATGTTACAATTCTCCTACTCTGGAAATATCCATCTATTTTGAGGAATATTCTCATCCTTTTACTGCCAAGAGTTAAGCAATTTAACCATCTCGTTTGATAATGTTTATTGTTAGATTTAATTGGTAATAGATTGAGCATTCTGAGTATTTATTGGGTATATTATATCTAAATATTTATATAATATATGCTGTATATTTTCTTGGCCAAATATGCATATGAATCTTTATATATTTCTTCTTTTTGTGCGTATTCTACTACTAAGCTATCCTCATTCTGATAGGATTACCATTTAAAGAGTTTCTGTAGATAATCTAACAGAGTCTATAGTCTATAGATAGTAAGTATAGATAGTAGAAAGTATATCACATATTTAGGTATTATAGATAGATAGTAGCTAGTAGATAACATAATATATCTGCCAGTCTCATATATTTTTCTTCACTTTACGTATCCACTCTACTCCTTTAAATTTGTACTCCATATCTTTCTACCTTTCTTTTTTCTTCACAAATAAATTTATTAGTTAAATTTAACTATCCAACTACCCCAACTATCTTTAATCTGTTCATATTTGTCTGAACATATGTCTGACCTGTTGCCCGGCCAAAAGACTTGTCCAACAGCAACACACACACACACACACACACCGACTAATTCGAGCTGTCCTGCCTCGACTGGCACAATTCAGGCAGGTGTCAGTCAGTCAGTGAGACAGTGGTACAGTGGGACAGATAGACAGACAGACAGTGGAACAAACTGGCAGACAGTCAAACCTGCGCCCAAAAATGTTTGTTGCGCAAAGAGCGCAGTGAAAAATTGAGTTGAGTTTGCGGAATTTTATGTGGCTGCAGCTGTGTGTGCATTTTATTTTGGCAGTCAGTGTGTAGAGAAACGAGTGCGAGATTCGAGTGTTGCGCTTGTTGATTGCACGCGGCAACGCGGCGTATGCGCGATATGCGCATCGAAACGGCAGCAGCAGCAGCGGCAGCAGGTGGTCAGCTGAGGCAGCTGTCACATATAGCTGCAATTATACTTGTTCTTATAACTCTTATTAACTCGGGGCTAAGGTCATACCATTTGTCCATCGATCGATCGATCTGCTCCAGCGGATGTTGCCAATTCGCCACACGCGGCGTATACACAATGTGCAGCCTGTTTTGGGCCTCCTCCACTAACCCAGTGAACTACTTGGAAAGGCAGCTCAGTCTCTGGCCACTTGGCCAGTTTTTTCTTTCAGCCCATGCACAGCATTTCCTGGTCAAGATAAGCCATTTTTTTTATTTCTTTTGCTTTCGTTTATCTCAAACGGGGCGTGGTTCGTTTTGCTGCATTTTTTGGGTCAAGCCCGATCCGAACTCAAGGGGGTATTGTTGTGCAAATATTTTTATATTCAATTAAGAGAGGAGGGGAGGAATTAGGGGGGCTGCAGGCTGCGCTGTTGCTGACATTTTCCAGTATAGTTGCTGCTGCTGCTGCTGCTGCCGAGTGCACTTGTTGCCTGTCGACTGTCAACAGCAGCAACATTCTAATGAGCTGATATGTGCCTGCCCCTCTCCCTGCTGCACCCCCTCCCTTCTCCTGCGCTGAAGTGGAAGCACCTTGAGGCATCAACGCGCCGCTGCCGCTGCTGCTGCTGCTGCTGTTCGTGAACTTTTCTGCCAGCAGCAGCAGCAGCTCCAGTTAAGGCCTTAAAGATCACTGACAGTGCCATGGATTATGCTCAGATCGGAACCAGAAGATCGAAGATCGAAGTGGCAGCCTCGTTACGGGGCACACTTGTTGTCTAGTCTAGTTGCCGCTGACAGTTGCTGGCGTGTGGCAAGTGCAACAATCCGACTGACTGTGACATTTTTCGCAAGCGCTTTTTGCTTTTTTGTTCTCAGCCTGTATATGTCATAATTGTGAGAGGGGGAGAGGGCAAAAGAGGGGCAGAAAAGGGGCAGGAAGAGGCTAAGCAGTTGCATGTTGCAGCGGGGCAGGCAGCTAGAGGGGACATTCTGCTGCTGCTGCAAACTAATTTCCACGCAAATTCAAATCACAATTAAATTGCCAAGTGTGAATTTCCGCTGCAACTGTCAAGCTCGAAGAAAAAAACTCTTCGAATAGCTGTAAAATTGTAAAAAAACAAACAGAACAGCAACAGCAGCAACAGCGACAACAATTCGGCTGGCTGCCTGGTCAAGGTCGCTGCAGGCAAGTGTAACACTGGCATAAATTATGCTTGCTAAGCTCACGAGTGTTGCAAGTGCAAATTCACAGCAGCAACAACAACAGTAGCAGCAATAGCAGCAGCAACAACAGCAACATCAACAACAGCAACAGCAGCTTCATCTACAACAAACAGCAGCTTCACCAACAACAATAGCAGCCTCGACAAGTACAACAACAGCAGCAACAGTCGCAACAGCAACTACAACAGCCACAACAACACTCGCAGCAGTAACAACAACAGTAACCACAGCAATATCAACAGCAACTACCACTAATACAAGCAACTAGTTGCTGCCATTAGTAACGGTAAAGGCACAAATTGCTGCGACAACAACAGCAACAACAACAACAATTATCAATGGCAATAGTTGTACAGCAACAACAGCAGCAGCAGCGACAGCAACAGCGACAATTGCCGTGGCATCATTTACCCAAAAATTGCCCAAAAGTTGCACTCGCTTCAGCTCAGTTGCTCAGGTGCTAAGTGGTCGAAGATTGCCACAGGCTGAGATTGCAGATGGGTTAAGGATTAGAGCAAGGTAGAGGGATAGGGATCTGTGCTATAGACTGCTCCAGATGTGAGTAGAGTGAGCAATTGCAGCAGGGAAAAGGGCAAAGTGAGCAGCAGCAACAGCAGCAGAGGCAGCAACAGAGGCAACAACAGCAGCAACAACAGCAGCAGCAACAGCAAAGCCAGCAGAGGCAGCAACTGCAGCAGCAGTAGGGGCAGCAACAGCAACAGCAGCAGAAGCAGCAACAACAGCAGCAGCAGCAGAGGCAGCAACATCAGGGACAGAGTTAGCAACAGCAGCAACCCTCGCTCTACACTGCCCTACAAGCAACTGAAAAGGGCAACACACTACTTGCTAGCACAGTGCAAAGCTGCAACTGCAATGCGGCATCACAACTTTGCAGTGCAGTGTAAAAACAATAGACAAAACGAGGGGCAATTAAAGCGTCTGCTGCAACGGCAACAGCAACTAGCAATGGCAACAGCAGCAGCAACTGCAACTGCGGATGCAAAGCTCTCTGGCTGTGCAGCTCTTCCCCTCTCTCTGCCTCTCCCCCTCCCTGCCTCTACCCCTCTCTAACTGCCTCTCTCCCCCCTCATTGACTTAAACGCCAGCAGCGCGGATATGCCAATGGCAATAGTTGTTGCTGTTGTTGTTGTTGTTGCTGCTGCTGCTGCTGCTGCCGCTGTTGCATTGAACAATGAGAGCATCTGCAGCTGTTGGCATCGCTTCGTGTCGCCTCGAGTGGCAGCTGCCGCCGCCGCTGCAGACTGCGTATAAAAGCCCACTTGGGTTGTCTTGGTGGCATCAGTTGCCACCAGACCAGCATCCGCTGCATCGCACAAGGATTAACCTAACCCACACCACAACATGCTGAAATTGGTAAGCCAATCTTCTCACTCACCCGCTCAGTAACTGATCCCTGCTCCTGCTCCTCCTTCTCTTACTTTGCCAGCTCCTCGCGTTGCTGCTGCTGTGCTCGCTGACTGCAGCACGTCCTGGCTATCTGCATGGACATCATCATCATTATCCGGAGTATCCGCTCATACATCATGTGGAGCCGTTGCATGTGGCCAAGATAGTGCATCTACCGGCGGCTGTGTCGCATCAGAGCTCCACGGTGGTGCACACGGTGCCGCATCACATCATCAAGCCGGTGGTGCTGCCCACCGTGGTGAAGACAGTGGTGCATCCGCCCATCATTAAGGCCTATCATCCGGCACCGATTATCAAGGCCTATCCCTATCCCTATGATCCATATCATTTGCATCATCATCATCACGATTTCCATGACTATCATCATTATCACTAGACGAGGCAGAGGGGAATCTCTTGGCTTAGTCTGCTCCTCCTACCTCCCGACACTGCGTGCGTGTCTCTCTCCCTCTTCTCTTCAGTCTTGTTGTCCACCTGAAAAAGATACAAAAAAAGAAAGATAATAAATAAAAGATACTTTTAATAAAACGTAACAAAACGAAATGAAAATCGAAGCGTCGCAGTTGATTGCGCATACGCCGCGTAATCGATACGAGAGACACGCTGACGTCAAGCAGCAGCAACCTCCGCACAGGCCTATCGACTTCCTGACCCCACCTCAATCCCTTGCTGGAAGTATCTCCTATCTCTCCCCCATCCCTTCCTGTGAGTATCTTCTATCTTAGCCGGAAAAAAGGGCTTGATTTTGCGGCCTGATGACATAATTAGCGCGTAATCTTCACCAGCAGCAACACCTTCCACGCCAGCAACACCTTCTCCTCGCCAGCAACAGCCGCAGCTGGGCCACCTTGGTGACACGTTGCCCCTTCATGTGCAAATGCAGTATCTGTGTTATGCAAATGAGTGCATTAGCGATTGCCTACAAAGCCAGGCTAAAGATAGAAAGATACATGAGCCAGAGATACAAATGCAGAGGCAGCAGATACAGATACAGCAGCAGCACAGATACAGCAGCAGCTACAGATACATTTACAGATACAGTTTAGGGCATGGTTGGATGGTTGGGAAACTGTTACAGAGGCAGATGTAAGTTACAGATACAATTGGCGCTATTAATGCAGTGACAGATACAAATGCAAGATACAGATACAGTTACTGTGTCACATGTAGCTACATTTGACACTTGAGATACGTAATATCTAGGCAGATTTTGACGGAGTATAAGCTAAGAGATTTATGCCTGACTATCTGTAGATACTTTAGATTTATACTTGTAGATACAGATTTAAGCAGAGCAATAGAGCAGCTTTAGATAGCATAGATACATTTGTATCTGCTGGGATAGCTATAGTTACAGCTTCACTCTGTTGAGCTCTAGTTACAGATAAGGTAGATAGATACACAGCTACATAGATATAGATACATTTGAATTGATTTCGATTTAGACAGAGTTCTAGGTTGCGATGTTAAGCAGATACAGTTGCACAGCCATAAAAAGCAGATGCAAATGCAGCTACACTTGTAGATACATCTCATAGGTATAGCTACATATGTAGATACATTTGCTACAAGGCAGAGAACAGTGAGTAGATACAGCTTATAGGCAGAACAATAGTTGCAGATGCTTGCATAATTAGGTAGAGTAAAAGGCAGAAGTAGTCAAAAATATACAGATACATTTGTAGATAGAACTACAGATACATATATGAAGATACCTTAACTATAAAAGATACATAATAAGTTTATGCAATTTATGACAGATAATGGAGTAAAAGGAAGCAAAGTTTAAAAGGTAAAATTCAATACAGCGATAGAGATACATTTACCTCAAAAGATACGTGATAAATAATAAAGATTTAGATGCAGAATTAGGTAGACAAAGCTTTTGATATAGAATTTGCAGATATAGATGAAGTATAGAGATACAGATACGTTTACTTAAGCTTCGAAATGTTAATATCTTTATATCAATCTACAGAAACAGACATATGTGTTTGCAAATACAAACGTAGCTATATAGAGCTGCAGATACATTTACAGCTACAGCTACAACCAAACTCTGAGATACTAGATACAGTCAATACAAAAGATACTTCCCTATATTGATACATTTCTTCAGCCTGAGAAGCTTTTGCAATGACATAACTAAGTAAAAGATACAATGGCAGCTTGCAAGGCAGATGCAGCTGCCCAGCAGAGCCACAGATACATCTCAACTTACTCAGGCAAACAGAACTATACCCTATAGATACAGCCAGTTGGGGTCTCCCTCTCCCTCTCTCTCTCTCTCTGCCCATTTGGGCGCCCTCGCTCAAGTTCAAGTTCAGCTGTATCTGTATGAAATTTGCACAATCGTTTGCATAAGCAATCAAACTACTCGCACTCGTATTCATGAATACAGTCATGAGTCAATTCACATGGCAACCTGTCCGCCCCATAAGTCCAGGCAAATCAGCGACGTTTAGTTTAATTGCGTTAATTAAGCAAAGCCAAAGCCAAAGCCAACTATAATCGGGCAAAGTGGGTGAAAAGCTGCGACGCCGACTCCAAATCCGACTCCGATGAGGGGCAGCAAATGGATCCAACGTTTCCCTGTTTGAGGAGCAATTAAAAACCAATCAAACCAAACAAAAATTCAACAAGTTTTTCGATGTTTGTTAAACCCATGACCCTGAAATTTGCTAGGGAGTGGCTAACGAGCTGTAGCAGTGGGGGAGGGTTAAGCATAGACAAACTAATTGACAGACGTTTTTTTTTTTTGGCTATATTCGGCAACTTGTGGAGTGATTGAACTGTTAAACCCTACGGTAGTAGGGGAAAAAGGGTATGCAACATGGTTTATCGGTTTATGGCTTTGAAATTTAATATCTTAATTGCATTTAGTATACCCTGTTTGCTGTAGTATAGAGTCTAAACAGTCTATAAAATATTTTTTTGAACTTGAAAAACTCAAGATCTAGCGGAGCTAAGGCTATGAAATTTGGCATACTAATGCAGGGTAAACTAAGCTACCTAAACTATGAGTAACATGCAAATAGAACCCTAAAAAACTATTTTAAAACAGGTAATACTTTTCACAACCCATAGAACTCAGCAACTACAAGTGTAAAAGCTACGAAATTTGGTATGTGTATAAAGCAAAAACTTACCTAGTCATACATATGTGAAGAATGACTTTCCAAGTCTCACTGAGCGCAGTAACTACAAAAGAAATATTTATAAAATTAGTTGAGTAATTGTAGGGTATAAAAAGTCTGTTAACTTATAAAGTTACATACCTACACTTAGTTTTTAGCAAAGACTCCAGAGAGAGAGATTCCCTTGAGTTTTTCATATAAAATTAGGTATACAGTCAGTTCATACTATTTACAGGGTATATTCCGCTTCGAGTTGACTCTCACCTGCTGCATGATGTGCACATGCTGCAATATTGCACAAGACAATCTGTGACAATTGGCCCGGCCAAGTGGCCCCACATTAATCAAACGCGCGTTGGCGATCGCATCGACTTGGACTTAATTTATGCGCGCCGAAAGTGCAAAGAGCAGACAATCTTGGACAAATCTCGAGTGCACACACAACAGATATCATATGATATATATATACTATTATGAGGCGGGTTAAGCTGCTGTGGCTGGCGCCGGGTGCGGAGAACGCATGCAACACACAGTGTCAAGTATACGCGGCGTTGCACGAGCATGCGGAATCGAACTTGCATGGGTTACACCATGGCCAGAAGGTGTGCTTAGTGTGTGTGTGTGTGTGTGTGTGGAGAACCTGTTAGACAAATGCGGCCAAGTGAAACTGGACGTGGATAACCTGAACGTGTAAGCTGAGAACCTGCCCCCGGAAGGGTTTCATCAAGTGTCGCATGTCGCCTCTGTGTGTTCTGCTCTGTTCTGTTCTGCTCTGCATAGGCGGTAACACACACACACTAACACACACACACACCCTCATCGATGCACTGCATCCAATTGGAGCAGTTTGCAATTGTTTTCCGTATAAATAGGCCAGCTTGCAGTGCATTGGCATATCAAATCGTTGCAAACCATCGACAAAACAAAATGTTCAAGCTGGTAAGTAGCACAAGGCACTGCATATAGTTGGGATTAGTGCCTGATCCTTCCTCTACTCCTGCTGCAGTGCGTCTTCGTTGCTCTCCTCTGCCTGGCGGCTGCTGCTCCTGCTCCGGCTCCTGCACCAGGACCATCGCCTAGCCTGATCGGTCCCGCTGTGATCGCTGGCCCCATTGGACCAATTGCACCCATTGCACCCATCGCACCCCTGTGGGGACCCTCGGTGCTTGCTCCACGCATTGTCAGCGTTGTGCCCGGTTCAGCTGTATCGCACATTGCAGTCAGCCAGGTGCATCCTTCTCCTCTGCTGCTCAAGCATGTGTGGTAAGGTACAGCTCCACAAACTATACATACACCTGCCGAAACCTGAAGCCGCCGCCGCCGCCATCACCACCACCAGCTGCCTTACATTCTGTCCATCAATTTTTTCTGATTTTTTGATTTTCGATTTTCCTGTTTTCACAAATTCAGGTGCCCTGTTTATGAGAGAAATCCAAGAAAAGCTACAAAAAATGAACAAAAAAAAAAACATTTAAAGATTCTTTGCAATAAAGTGCCCTAACTGAATAATTTCTATAAGGATTCGATTAATTAATTTACTTGTGCCTAAGCAACTCAAATCGATTTTCAGTGCGCCGCCTGAAAGTAGGCAACACTTTTTGTCACTGCGCTTTGCGCGGTATAAGACGCGCGTAGAAGAGCCTCAGCGTGTCTTATACACTCTTTTACAGTAGCTTAGTTTACAATTTGTTAATGGAACAGAAAAATTTATTTAAAACAAAAATCAAAAGAGAAGGTTTTATCACAAGGAGAGTTCTTTCAGTGTCCTCCTAATGGTGCAGGGTGTAGGCCAGAGGAGCTGAGTGCACCACAGACTTGATGAGAGGAGCAGAGTGCACAACATGCACGGGAGCAGCATGAACCACGGGAGCAGCATGCACAATGGGAGCAGCATGAACCACGGGAGCAGCATGCAGAGCGATGGCAGGAGCAGCATGTACGGTGGTCTTCAGGACGGGAGCAACCACCTGGTGAACCACAGGCTTGCTGTGCACCTGGGTAATGCTCTGGTGGGAGACAGCCGAGGGTGCGCTATGGACCACAGTGCCAACCTTGGCCAGGACAGGCTCATGCACCACATGGTGGGTCTCGATGAGGCCAGCCGAGACGGAGGCAACGAGCAGAGCAACGATGGCAACCTGTAGAACAGAGAGATATGAGATTAGGATGTGACCTGGAGTTGCTGCTGCCACAACTTACGAATTTGAACATTTTGAAGCTAGTCGAGAGTTGGGAACGTGACTGATGATCTACGGAGTCTGCAGGCGTGTTTTATATAGCAATGATCGATCTCGCATAAGATCTCTGACCTTCACTACGCTTGAACCAACACAAAACCAAAGTCAGAGTCAACATCGAACCCGAGTCAAAAAAAAAAAAACCAACGAGTTTGAAAACGAAATCGAATTCGAATCGTGTCTGCAATTACGCACAAGGCACGACAAGAAACGACGACGACGACGACGACGACGACTGCGGCTACCGTGTTATCAAACGCGCTTCAAGGTGGACGACCCGCTGCGACCTGAAGCTGTTATCGAAGCCGCACGCTCCTGAGTTCCTATAAAAGCGTTTCGCGCCGAACCGAACAGCATCAGTTCCCGTCGTCAGCTTCCACGGAATACAAGAAAACCCAACTCTAAAAATGTTCAAATACGTAAGTTCCTGAGAGGAGATCTTCAAGCAGCTTGACTCACCCTATGCCTCTATCTACAGGTCGCCATCGTTGCTCTGCTGGTTGCCTCCGTCTCGGCTGGCCTCATCGAGACTCACCATGTGGTGCATGAGCCTGTCCTGGCCAAGGTTGGCACTGTGGTGCACGGCGCACCCTCGGCTGTCTCCCACCAGAGCATTACCCAGGTGCACAGCAAGCCTGTGGTTCACCAGGTTGTTGCTCCCGTCCTGAAGACCACCGTACATGCTGCTCCTGCCATCGCTCTGCATGCTGCTCCCATTGTGCATGCTGCTCCCGTGGTACATGCTGCTCCCGTGCATGTTGTGCACTCCGCTCCTCTCATCAAGTCGGTGGTGCACTCCGCTCCTCTGGCCTACACCCTGCACCATTAATTTACGTACCTGAATTTGTTTTGTTATGCGCTGAAAATAAAAGAATATATAGAAAAGTATTATTGAAACATAATCTTGATGGTTTTTTTAATGGAATAAGGGATGAATCTTTTAAAAAATAGGAATCGGTATAAT
The DNA here is from genome assembly GCA_018904105.1 of Zaprionus tsacasi. Classification (NCBI taxonomy): domain Eukaryota; kingdom Metazoa; phylum Arthropoda; class Insecta; order Diptera; family Drosophilidae; genus Zaprionus; species Zaprionus tsacasi. Next base: position 22,212 of record JAEIFR010000103.1, on the reverse strand, counting down.
CAGCTAAGATTATTATAATTTAAAAAACTCATTAGTGAGTTATGCTGTCTCTCTGTTCAATAAAAGTCCGCATAGATGTGATTTTGGGCTTAATCTATTGAAGAATATGAGATATTATCAGTCAAATTTACAATAAACCACTGCAGTATCAAATAAATATTTCCTGACAATGATAGATTTATATTATAGATATAGTTATTCAGTAGTCTCATTAAATCTTCAAAATTTTACATATTATTTTAAATAACATTTTTATTAAAACAATAACAAACTTAACCAACAACAATGCAGAGCTTAAAATGATCTATGGTTTTAAAACTAATCTGCTGCAGAGTTTGCCCAAGTTCAGCTGAGCTTGCTCTACCTGCGTTACTACTAGGCTAGACCCATGCAGGAAACAGCTTGATGTATTGCCAGAGGGAGCTACATTATTTCCACAAATGGAGGCTTCCATCGAGTGTTTAAATCCCTCGCCACATGGTAGAAACAGAAGCAAACAGGCAACAAGGGCCAGAGAGTACAGCAACTATAGAAGATAAAGAAATACAGTTAGTAATACTATATATAGATCTGAAAACATCAATACTTACAGCTCGTTGCATATTGCAGTTGTTGGTCGATTGAATTGGATTTAGTCTTAGTTTGAATTGGCAAGCACCGAACTCCAGTAAGAACTCATGACCCACTGAGGCCTAACGATCGTTTATATACCCCTCCCCAATATATTGGCATAATGTCACTGAACCTATCCGATCAATAATTGGAGCAACAAATTGGCAAAGCAAATTGTCAATGCGACAATTTGTCATGTCGGATTAACTGAAGGCCTACAAGGTGGGGTACATATTGATGGAGAGGGTCTAATAGCGGCTAGGAGAAAGAGAGACAAAGTGTGGAGATAGAACTAGAAGGTACTAGAAAGAGGGAGAGTGCTTTATAGAGTATACGAGCCATTATAATGAACCTAGAATGAACTAGAAAGAACGAAGTAGAAGAAGAAAGACGGAGAAGGACGGAGAACTATACGATAAGTATTCAAGAACTTTCCACAGGGTGTAAAGGAAAAAAAAAGAACAAGAGCGGAAAATATAGATCGATATAAAGAGAGATATCTTTTAAGTGAACTCTGAGATAGGTCTGCTTGAAAAAGATAAGTTTTAGAAGCAGATATTGAAAATTATTGAAAGGCTGGAGAAGTAAGGATAGCTCCTAACTAGTTCTGAGACAAATAAATGAAGTGAAATGATCGGGATAGAGACAGCGATCTTTAAATTACACTCTAAAATAGGTCTCCTAGGCAAAAATACGTTTAAGAAGCAGATATTGAAAGACGAAAACGCTAGAGAAGGAAAAGGAGATCCTAACTAGTTCCGAGACAAGGAAATGAAGTAAAATATATATATTACCTACCAGAAAGAGCAATAAAGATAAGGAATCTATTGATTGAGATCTGGGAATTTATCAGAATTGGGATCTGGGAATTATCTCTTAAGATCTTCTTCTCCTTCCTCTCTTTTTCCCAGCTGTTTCCCCTACTGTTTACCAACTTGCAGAGACCAAAACAAAAGCCCCAACCCAACTCCAATTTTGGCTGCAGTTACCACAGCATCGAGTTAGGATTTACGAGCGACATCATCGACGACGTTGGCTTTCATACGGTTTTTTCGGTGTATTTCATTTTCATGAGATGTTTATCTTAAGTACGTGTAACTGTCATTCCTCCCTGCCTCCTCCGCCTCCTCCTCCTTGGCCAGCACATAAGATCTTGTCAAAAAATTGTGGGTTAAGTACGCGTGGGGCTTGTCGTCCGTGGTTTAGTCCAGCTTAACCTTGACATAGGGCTTGCCAATGGAGCTGCAGATGGAGATGGAGTAGGAGACGGAGCAAGGGGCAGCTGGAGCCTCTTAAGTGGGCACTTAATGGCGACGGCAGCTGCACTTGGTCACGTCGTGGATCGTTGTTTGTCTTGGCCTGACCATGAATCATGAGTTGGATCAAGGCACAGAGACAACAACTGGAAGTGGAACTGGAACTGGTCGAGGGCTGTCGATGTTGCAATTGCCTCAATTTGAATGCTGCAGTTACAATTGCAATATGTGTATAATTTATATCGCATTGTTTGCTCACTGATGATGGAGTTGGAGATGGAGATAAAGATGGAGATGGAAGATAAATGCGTAAGCAGGGTGTGTTCTTTATACAGCAAGGAAACTCTGGCAATGGGGTCAGCTATGTAACTGGGTCAGTAGGGATAGAGTGGGTAAGCTCTCAGGGCAGTTCTTCACTTCAAGATTCTCAGAAATTAATTTCAATTCCCAGCAAGCTTACTGGGTCAATTTCAAATCTCAGCGAGCTTATGCAATGCTCGAGCATGATGGATGATAACTGCGCAATCCGCGTATCGAGTTCATTCAGTTTTCCCCACTCTTATCTCATCTAAGATTTGCGATATTGTGTCAATTTTCTTGCCACGCAATAAGGTCACATAACGTGGGAGGCGCCACACACATAACTCAATTGAATGCAGTGCAGCACATCCTGCAGAGCAACAGGGAGGAGGAGGAGGAGGAGGAGCAGAGACAATTGGCAACTCAATTAGAGACAAAATGGCAGCATCGATGCGATGCGTTGATAAGCGCAGCAAATGCCAAGCAGGCAATCGATAGCTGAGCAAAAGAGCAAGTGCAGCTGGAGAGGATGGGGTAGAGGAAGAGGTAGGGTACAGGCAGAGGCAGGGTAGGGCAGGGCAGGGTAGCGTAGTTTGCTCCCACACAAACTGCGTAAGCAAAGCAGCTGAAGCAGCAGCAGCTCTAAGGCCAATTACGACTGCCACAGGCTGACTGATTGCTCTGCCCAGTGGGTGCAACAACAACACACACACACACAGCTTCCTATCAGGCACACACACACAATGCCAGCACCGACCTAGGTCAGTTAATGAACTTCCCAGTTGGAGCTTTGTTTGCAGCTTAGAAGCAGCCGGCATGAAACCGGTTTGAGGCTCAGCTCAAGTTCAGCTCGCAGCGGCGTACTTAGCCTGGCTAACAATAGTTGTGTCCACGACAATGATAACCAGAATTGGTAGTACCCAAAAAAAAATCATGGCTCAAATGCGCGTTTGGGCCTGTATAAAAGCGCTCGCTGCCAGCCCACAGCATCAACAGTTGCAATCGACTCCCAGACAAACCACATTCAAAAATGTTCAAATTCGTAAGTCGCAGCCAGCTACAAGTCACATCCTGCCTGGCTAACTCATCCATCTTCCTCCTCCTCCTGCTTTCAGGTCGCCTTCTTCGCCTGCCTTGCCGTGGCTGCTGCTGCTCCTGGTCTGCTGGCCGAGACACACACCCTGGTGCAACCTGCTCTTGTGGCTAAGACCGCCTATGTGGACACCTCCGCCTCATCCGCTATCACCCACCAGAGCAATGTGAATCTGGTGCGTAAGGTGCCGCTGGTGCACACCTATGCTGCTGCTCCTGTGGTTCACGCTGCTCCCGTTGTCAGCACCTATGCTGCTGCTCCAGTTGTGCACTCTGTGCCCGTCGTGCACTCGGCGCCTCTGGTCAAGACCGTCGTCGCTGCCGCCCCTGTGGTTCACTCTCTGCCTGTGGTGCATGCTGCTCCGCTGGTCAAGACTGTCGTTGCTGCTGCCCCTGTGGTCCATGCTGCTCCTCTGGTCAAGACTGTGGTCAGCGCACCTGTTGCCTACACAGCCTACCACAAGTAGAGAGAAGAAGGATACCCTCCCTATAGAATCCCCCGAGCCATAACTGAATAACAATAAATAGAAAAGATTTCGAAAAAAAAAAAATATTTGCACTTTTCCATTTCCAATGAAATTTCTGGTCAATTTTCTGAAAGGAAAATGTTCTATGGAATAAATCATAATCACAATTCTATTATGCTCGCATAACTGTCAAAAATGTTGTATAGAAATGTGAACAAAGTGAGCGAAGAGCAGAGGCGCAGCCAAAAGGGGGTAAATTATGTAAGCGAAGGAAGAAAAAAGAAAAGAAAGCATTACCTGAGCATATGAGATATATGCCTAATACTTAATCTAATCAATAATTTATCTATACACCCCCTTAACAACCGCTTAACTACGCCACTGACTTGTCTCTACCCATGCTCACAGCACAGAAATATCTACAGAATATACGAGTACGAGTGCTAAAGACAACAGATGCTTTAGAATTTATTATAATGCCTTATCCATATAATAGATGAAAATAGAATTATAAAGAAATTAATATAATATAATCACATCCAAAGCAAAGGAATGCGCATATATCATTTAGGGTAGTTAAAGTGACTTAAAGCTTACTAAATTATGTGCATAGATAAAGTAGAAACTAAGTGAAAAGGTTTGAGATAACTAGCTAGTGTATACCCTGTATATAAATCGAGTTATAATATAAATAAATATACTTGTATAATATAATACAGGGAAATTTCCATGAATGAAAGTATATAGGCACAAACTAAGTTGAAAATGCTGGAAATGCTCAGCCAGAAAATACCCTACAATGTGATATGAAAATTAAGATATATTAAGATATATATCTTAAACCTACTTAAGCAATTTCTCCCATATTTAATATTCGATTAGTTTCGCGTGTATATAAGCAGAAACTAAGTGGGAATTGCTGGAAATACTCAACTAGATTATACCCTACAATGTGCTATGAAAATGAAGATAATGTTGAACCTACTTAAGCAATTTCTACCATCTAATATTGGGTTGGAACTCTAAAAACTCTACCCTACATTGCATAGCGAGCCATACCCTACTTCTTCAAACCCTACAGGGTATATACGTATACTCCAAGTCAGTTACTAAGTGCTTCGATCAACATTCATTCATTTATTCAAATAATCAACAATTCGTCTCGACGGGATGAGGTTTCCTAATGATGATAGACATGGGCAAGGGGGGCGGCAACCTGAACGTGCTTCACCACTGGCACCACTGGAGTAGCGATGGTCTTGATGACGGGTGCAACCACTGGGGTGATGATAGACTTCTGGTGGATCTGTGTGTGGCTCTGGTGGGAGACAGCATGGGGCAGAGTCTTCACAACGGAGACAGCTGGAGCCACATAGGTCTGATGGTGCACAGCAACGGGGGCGGGGGCAACAAAGCTGGTCTTCACCACAGGCACAACTGGAGCCACATGCTTGACGACAGGCACAACTGGAGCCACATGATGCACAACTGGAGCCACAACTGGTGTGATGGTCTTCACGACAGGCACAACGGGCTGGACATGCTTGACAACGGGTGTGATGACAGCCTGATTATGGAACTGGGTGAAACTCTGGTGGGATGTGGCCAGTGGTGCAGCGTGCACCACCTTGGCAACCACTGGAGTGGCGACGGCAGCCACATGATGTTGCTCAACAAAACCAGGAGCAGCTGCGGCAATGGTGGCCAGGGCACAGATAGCGATCTAGAGAGGAAGAAGGAGATGTGATGATGAGGTTGCTCCTCCTGCTGCTGATCCTTTGCTACTTACGAAACGGAACATGTTGAATTTGCTTGGAAGCGAGCTGTCGATTGACTGATGCTGTTGGAGCACCAACTTGACTCTTTTATACTGCCTCCGGTGTCCTTCATCTATCCCAAAATCCAACTAAGATAAATTGGCAAACATGTTTGCTGCAAATTTGCGCCTTGAACTTGAACTGAACCGAGCCGATCCAACGAGGAGCAGTAGCAGCAGCTCTAGGCTAGGCACAACAACAATGGAGTAATGGAACGAAATGATATGATATGCCTCAACCTTCGAGGGAGCTCACTGCGGACAGGCTTAAAGGTTGCCAAAACAAACGATGAGAAGGCACATTAAAGCCACAATGAAAACGATAAGGAAAGGGGAGGGAGGCAGAGACGAAAAGAGAGTAGAGAGAGGTATATAATGGGAGATCATTAGAGAAACCCGTCGAGGCAGCGAGAGACCCGTCGAGGCACCTAGGAGAGGGAAACACACTTGGAGAGACTCCAGAGACGAATAGAGAGAGAGAAAAAGTGGAATGGAAGTAAAGTTGATAATGAGAGACGCCTTGGAAAGAGCGAGAGATCCGTGGAGAGACCTCTCGAAGTAGCGAGAGATCTATAACGACCTTTCGAAGTAGCGAGGTAAGGTGAAACCTCTGGAGGGACGCCAGAGACTAACAGACTGCGAAGTTGTGATATAAAGTAAAGTAGATAATGAGAAACCTTTAGGGAGACCCCTCCAAAGAAGGGAGAGATCCGTGGAGAAATCCCTCGAAGTAGAGAGAGATCTGTGGACAGACCCTGAAGAGTATGAAGTAATGGAATAAAGTAAAGTAAATGAGAAACCTTTAGGGAGACCCCTCCAAAGAAGGGAGAGATCCGCGGAGAAATCCCTCGAAGAAACGAGGTAAGTTAAGACTCCAGGAGAGAAGCCAGAGACGAAAAGAGTGCGAAATAATGGATTAAAATAAGGTAGATAATGAGAAACCTTTAGAGAGACCCATCGATGTAGCGAGAGACCTTTAGAGAGATCACTCAAAGTACGAGCTAAAGTGAGACCTCACAGACGAAAAGAGAGTAAAGATAGATGGATAGAGTAGAGTAGATAGAGTGACCTTTTGGAGAGACCTCTCGAGTTACACCTTGTGCCCTATAAAAGCAACCTGCCTGCCTCCCTCGGCGCGTCAGTTGCTCTGGATCTTTCAGAGGCGATAGCGTATGACTAGGCTGGGAGCAACTGGAGGAGGGAAGATAGACTTAGACTAGCCAGATTCTCTATCACTTGTATATTACCCATACCCGTCTGTGGCAGCCTGCTTAGGTGACTATTCTCCGATAGAAACTCACTGCCAATGCCCTGTGGCGCCAGCTTGGGATTCGAGAACTGCGAACGCCAGACACGATTCCACTTCTCATAGAACTCCAGTGCGAATGCGTCCTGTAATTGCTCATCTCGATAATTCGACTCGAGCAGGGGCTGCGAGCAGGGCAAGGACGGAGAAGCCGACATGGAGTGCGGATTGGGAAACAGGGGTATCCTATCCAGCTTAACAAATATATATTCCAAAAAATTCGTTGTGATGTGAGAAATATTTCTATTGTTTTATATTGTATGTGTTGTATGAAGTATATATAGTATGTATTTGTCTAGAAACTGAACACAGCCTAACTTAGATGTAAGTGAGAATCGATCGCCTACTGATGCACATAGATGGGACGCGGCAGATCACGTAGCTCCTCCTCGGATTGAGTGTGTGTGGTGCGATTGAGATTCGTGGGTTCCACATAGCCCAGGGCGCGACCCATGGGCGCAATGACAAAGCGTGTGTGTGTCTGTGCGGAGCCCTGATAGGAGACAACCGAGGGAGCGGTATCGATGATGGGTGCCAGCTGGGGAGCAGCTGCCGGAGATGGTTTGCTCAGCGCCAGCCAGGCCAGGCAGGCGAGCAGCGCTACGAGTAACTGCACCGCAAAAGGGAAAGGAAACACATGAGCACAAATACTGCAGATAGAGAGTCTACTCCCGCACTCACCAATTGCCGCATAGTTGTTGTGGGCGTTAGATACCCTGTAATTGTTGTGTAAACCCTAAGCTTGCTGCGGCCTCACGGCGTGGCGAGTGGCAAAGTCAAACTGAATCGCAGTGTGAATTGCTGTGCCATGAAATCACAGCGAAGCAGTTGCTAACATGGCCAGTGGCGTAGCCAAAGGGGGGTCAACATGTGGCAGGGGGCATAGGCAATCGTGTAGCGACGCCTCTGCTGCTGCTTGGTTATCTTGCAATTTGTGGGAGTGTCTCAACTTGGCCGTTTTACGTAAAGAAATAAAAAACGAAAATCTGTATAAATAAATAAATACGGCGAACGAATGCCGCAAATATTGTAGTAATAACAATAACAAAAACTAACAACAACAATTGCCACAACCAACAACAATTGCTACAACAACAACAATTGCTACAACAACAACAACAACTATTCAGTAACAACAACAACAACAAGCCTCGCTGCGAGTGCGCAACGCGCTGAAGGTTGGTCTCGCGCTCCACACACACACACACACACACACACAGCAATTGAAGCTGGCATCTCGTGCTTGCCACATACCCTGTAATCGAAGTGAAGTCATAGGCGGGTATTTAGGTTTGCATAGGCCTTGAAAAAAAACCTTTTTCACTTAAACTTCTCAATGCAATCGATGTTAAGACCCCAAACAGACTACCCTGTAATTTGAGTAGGTACTGCAAGTGGGTTTATGGGTTTGTATGCTATTTTAATACAACTGTGCATTTGTTGTGTGGGTAAGACTCTCTGAAAGCTTCTTCAACTAAGCAGTACCCTGTAAAAAGAGTGCTACTAGCAGAAGGTAGTTACATTTGTTTACAGCAACTTTGTGAAGAAAGATCGTCAACTACAATTGTTATATGCAGATAATACCCATAAGTATAAGTTACTTAGGTATATATACAATTTATACCCAATCAGCTAAAGGCACTTTAAAATATTTACAGGGTATCTTGCAGTCGACTACACTCAACTTTAACACTTTTTACTTGTTTTTCTTCGCTTTGCACGCAGTTTCTAAGCGTGTGCTGGCAACAGTTTCCAACGTCTCTACCTCTCCCTCTACAGTCTCTAGCTCTAGCTCTCCCTCTCTAGTGCCTCTACTTCTCCCTCTCTCTCTTTCTCTTCTCTTGCCTCTCCCTCCTGCACTTAGCCTGAGGCGCGTAATTGAATCGCTAAGTGCGCCACAATTCGATTGAATCACAATTTTTTTTTGGCTACTTGATTAATTAATTTAGCCCGACTCAAGGGTTCGGCAATTAATCTTGGTAGCTGCCGAACGACCTTTACCAGAGGCACTACCTATCCACAGAGCTGGAGAGGCTCATTCAGTGGAGATAAGCTATAAAACCGCCTGCGGCACTGGGCGATGGGGTTAATTAGAGACGCCACTTCAAAGCAATCCCAGCAGCAGCATCCACATCCGTATCCGCAGCAGCATGTGCAACTCAAGAGGTTCTTCAGCAAGCTTAGGGTGCTTCCTGCTGCTGCTCCTCCTCCAGCTGGCAGGCAGCAGGGCAGCCAGCATATTGCATCACAGCCACGACTCCTCGGCCATTTCCCATCAGAGTTTTGTGCGTTTACCAACACAGCACATCGTGGGACAACTTGCCACGCCCTCAGCTAGCGAGCTGCCTTTGTCACTGCCAGTACCACTGCAGCACGGCAGCCACGCCCTGGCCACGCCCACAGTGCGCATTATCAACACAGGCCCTGCGGAGCTTACGAGGGAACCACACCCACTCCCACCTCAGCTTAGCGCCCACACGCCCGCCGAGCTCACCTATGCAGCACACCCGGTAGTGCATCAAATGCTGCCTCGGATTAAGCCAGTGCGCAATCTTAGCTATGCCGAGCTGCGACCTACACCGCGACGAGAGCGAGGAGAGAGGAGGCAAAACTACGTAGTATATACCCAGTAATACTACGCTAACCCTACCTTATCCTACCCTAAGCTAACCCAACCTAAGCTAACCTTACTCTATCCTAACCTAGCTGAGCCTAACCTAACCTAACCTAGCCTAGCGTAGCCTCACCCAACCCTACCCTGCTCTAGCCTACCCTACCCTTCTCCTACTCTAACCTAACCTATCCTAACTTCGCCTAACCTAGCCCTAGCCTTACATAACCTAACCTAGTCTAACTTAACCTAGCCTAGCCTAACCCAACCATACCCTGCTAAGGCTAAGGTCCTACCCTACCCTACGTAAGCCTACCCTAACCTAGCCTACCCTATCTTAGGCTAACCCAACCTAGCCTAACCCAACCCTACCCTGCTCTAGCCTACCCTACTCTACCCTAACCTAACCTAACCTAACCTAGCCTATCCTATCCTATTCTACCCAAACCTACCACACCCTAGCCTATGCTACCCTACGCTACCCTATAATATCCCCATTGTATTTAAGTTCATTTTTCCATAAAGTAAACAATTCGAAAACCGTCTCGAAATTCAAGTGAGCTCTACTTATCAGCAACCTATCAGATAGAGGCACCTCTCAGTGGGTTGTGTGCTGCAAAGGTGTTCCGTGTGTGTGTGTACAGTGTGACCATGTCCACGCACCTTGTACTCAAGCAACTGTCCGGTCACATTGTCTTTTCGTCTGCTGCACTACACGTTTATATCGCTTCAACTGCGACACGAGCTATCACTGCCAACGTGCTCAGGCAAAGCACAAGGTACCTTCTCCCACAGAAGTGCCTGCTGGTACCGTGAATGGCAACCATTTGTACTGTGGCTAACCAATCTCCTGCTGACCTTTGCCGGTGATATTCTGGTCAATTTGTTACTTGGCAATCTACCCCTTGAGCCGCTGAGCAACAGCGAGGACATCTGCCTGTGCACCCTCTCCTGGTATCTGGTCTTCTACTGTCCCTTCGATGGCATACACATCATCATCGATCGGATAGTGCTTATCAAGATGCTGGCTGCTCCAGTCTTGGCCATCAGTCAGGTACTGCACATCGATCGTGGGGTACAGCTCGCCGAGAAGGTGTACGGCAAGAATGCTATGGTACCCATTTTGATAATCGGTACGGTCATTGGCAGCGGAGCGGAGTTCCTGAAACCTATAGCAGCATTACTTATCAATCGATGTCAACATTCCAATGCGGCCTACGTGAAGTTGAGCACGTGAGTGAGATCCCACGCTCGATCCTCCAGATGTCAGATTCTCTGATTGATTCGATCTACAGTAACTCCAAAGTCAGCCTGCTTATCTCATGGATTTACCAGGCACAATCGAAACACAGCAGGCGGCATATGACGACGGATCTCGACCTGCAACGCTTGCAGAACTATCTGCTCTTCGCACTGATCTTGTTCAAGTATCTCTCGCTCTTCCTTCCTGTCGATCATTTCATTTGCCTGGTGGAACGACGATTGTGTTATGCCTTCTTCGGGGGACTCCATGCAGATTTGAACAAGTTTTGTAAACGAAAGAATCACAATTCGTTTGCGAAATTCGATTGGAACTGCCTGGAGAGCAGGAGGAGGAGAAGGAGGAGCAGGTCAGGTGGAGAGGCAGACCCTACTTTTTAAGCGGCTTAAGAGAACCCCCATCTGCCTCCCTCCCTCCCTCTCTCTTTCGTAATCGATCGATTGTTGCGCTATCGAATTGCGCGAACAGCTCCGGTTACGAAATAAAGATATTCTCGAGCCCGGAAACTAAGCGGCTTACCCCACCCCCCTCCGACGGCAGGAGTAACCCACCCAATCCATCAACAGGCCAATTAATGCGATTGTTTCACTATTGTTTCCAATAAATGCAAATCGAATGAGACTGCACACTGAATACCCTTGCATAACCTCAAAAATACCAATGTTATATCAGTCTTTTAAGCCTTTTCAATGTTTTCTTTTAACCATATAACTGGAGACAATTAAAGAGATCTTACGATATCATACAATCTGTTTGAAACTTGTATGTGAGTAAGGGTCCCCCCTGTGAAATTTTCACAAATTTTTTTTCTTGAAAATTTTAAATCGCGAACTTTTAATTTTAATCGATAGCGGAGATCATATTTAGTACTAAACAAGTGTTTAAATCGATTTTGGAAGATACTTAATTTTGGGCCAAAAATCATGTCGAAGTCGACCAAAAATTTGACATGTAGCAGACTTGACAAACCTTCTAAGCTCAATTTCGACCGATCATAACTTTGTCAAAAATCAAGCGATTTTCACTAGGAATGACATTTTGTTTATGTATTGATTCCCTTAATACTTCTACTTTTAAAAAAATATCAAAATGGCCTTTTGAAAATTTTCGATATTTTGAAAATTTAGGTAAGGGACCCCCCTGTGAAATTTTTCACAAAAATTTTTAATTTTCTCCATTGAACATTTTAAAAATCGCTTAAACTTTTAATTTAAAAAAAAAATTAAAATTTTAATTTTAATCGATAGCGGAGATCATATTTAGTACTAAACAAGTGTTTAAATCGATTTTGGAAGATACTTAATTTTGAGCCAAAAATCATGTCAAAGTCGACCAAAAATTTTACATATAAGACCCTTGACAGACGTATACCCATACTTTCCCCACTTCATAACTTTTTTAAAAATCAACCGATTTTCTTCGGGTAATGCATTTTATTCATGGTTTTAGCTATAGAATAGAATGGCTTAATATTTTTTTCAATTTTAAAAATACAAAAAAAATTTATTTTTGTGATTTTCAAAAAAAAATTTTTCAAAAAAAACCCTTTTACTTTTAATCATTGCAGAGGTTAAATTGTTTAGAGGATACTTAATTTTTGCCAAAAATCATTTCAAACGACTAAAAATTTGACATGTCAGACCCTCCACGACCAGTTCACTTCCTCACTCATAACTTTTTTAAAATTTTTATTCATGGTTTTAGCTATAGAATAGATTGGCTTAATATTTTTTGTAATTTAAAAAATTCTAAAAAAAAAATGTATTTTTGTGATTTTGATAAGGGTCCCCCCTGTAAATTTTTCAGAAAAATAATTTTTCCAAAATTTTAAATCGCCTGCTTTTACTTTTAATCGATAGCGGAGGTCAAAATTAGTATAAAACAAGTGTTTAAAATTGTTTTAAACGATACTTAATTTTTGGCCAAAAATCATGTCAAAGTCGACTAAAAATTGGACATGTAAGACAGTTAACAGGGTAAGTATCCTAACTTTCCTCACTTCATAACTTTCTTAAAAATCAAGCGATTTTCTTCGGGTAAAGCATTTTATTCATGGTTTTAGTTATAAAATAGAATGGCTTAATAGTTTTTGTAATTTTAAAAACTCTAAAAAAATTTTAATTTTGTGATTTTGATAAAATAAAATTTCTACTTACGTAATACTTGAACGGCCCATTTTCTCTGTATTCCATAGTACTTTCAGTAGGCTTTTCCAAGTGCTTCGCTTACAGACCTTATATCCTGTGAAAATATCAAGCAAATCAAACATATTAAAGAAGTTCTCGCATTAAAGTATAAAGTCGAATCATTAAGCATAAACACATTATCACCTCTACCTCCCCTCCAGTTCCTTCTCTTTATTTCCCATCAAGATGTCTGACTGCAGCTCCGATAAGAAACCATCACCCAAAAAAAAATCCAACATTATCACATGCTGTGTGAGGAAAGCAAAACCAAAGCCCAAGCCAAAACCAGAACCGGAGCCACAATTTAAGCAGGTTGTGTGTGATCCCATTGTGAAGCCACCCAAGAAGATCAAACCACGAGCTGAGCCAAAGTGCGATAAGTCGGAATTCTTTAAATCCCCCGATGAGCAACGCGCCTATCTCAATCGCGAAGTGGTGCCCATTCTCATGGAGGGCATGTTGGGTCTAGCTCGCGAATTACCGCAGGATCCCATCACATATCTCTACAAGTTCTGGAAGGAGGATCAGCACAAATGTGACATACCATTAGTCGATAATTTACTCTAGTCCCAGTTCGATCTATATGCGATCTCTCTCTCTCTCTCCCCCCCGTTCAAATTTCAAATTGTCAATAAGATTAAACGTTTCCTGGTTCTCGTGTAACGCGGCGAGCAGCGATGCATCTCGGGTTTAGTCAGGCGGCGCAGCGCCAGATCGTATAAAAGTCGCATTGGGTAGGGGTTGTAGCATCAGTTAATTGGTTTTCCTCCAAGAAGATAGACAACATGTACAACAAGCTGGTGAGTTACTGCATCCGCACCTGGGGAGATGAACTTGCTCCAATTGGAATTCTGAGTGCTTGCAGAGCCTTAGTTTCCTTGCCATGTGCTGCCTGGGTGTAGTTAGTGCCGGCACCTTGGAATGGCCTGCCAATCTGGTATCGCTTGGCTCGAGTAAATCCTCTCTTGCCTCAGTGCCGTTGCCAGTGAACGAGGAGTCCATTGAGCTGGCCACAGAGAGCAGTCTCAGTGCCGAGCAGCAGCAGCAGCAGCAGTCGGCGGAGGAGTTGGAGGAGGAACTGCAGTCGGAGTCAGCGGGTAGTGCTTCCTCAGAGCGCCTTATTGATACCCGTCGTCTTGTCTCATCCGCTGTGCCCGTCTCGGTGCCGTTGCCTTTGCTACTCGCATCTCGTTCGGGCCTGCGCACTGTGCTCACTGTCCAGGAACCTACGCTAGCTCGTGTGGGCAGCGTTGTGGAGCATGTGCCCACAGCTGTGTCGCATCAATCTCAGACAGTTGTGCACGATCATCGTCGTCTGGTCACACCGATTGTGGCACCTGCCGTGCGCACCACCCAAGTTGTGCGTCAACAGCAGCAGCCATTGATCTGGACCGTTGCCTCTGATCCTCGCCTGGTACTGCTGCGCAACTAGAGCGAACCAGGCATGGGTTCAGCCCTTCCAAGATGAGACCAAAGAGAAAATCTAAATCAAATTGAAAGTTTCACTAGCTAACCCAACTTTACAGCTAACCCAAGACCCGACTGGGTCTAATCTACTCTACTCTACTCTACTCTATTCTACAACTCTGCCTTCTTACTCTGTACCTGCCATTTTCTTCTGCCTCTCTTCTGTTTTCTTTTCTTTACTATGTTTTGGCAATAAAGAATTCGCATCTGCAATACCCGCTACCTTCCTTCTCTTTCACTTCTTCTCCTTGTGCTCCATCAAATCAGCTAAGTAAACAGCAGGTTAGGAAGAGCTGCCTTCCTTGGGGTTTCTACGCTAGATAAACAAACAATGCAATCAGTCGAGGATCTGGCACCTTCTAAGAGCTGCTAGCTTGTAGGGGAAAGGAATAGAACTGGCCAAGTGCTTATCCTACTGTGTCTCGTTAGCCTCCTCCTCTGACTATGCCTTTGTATACAGTCTACTTGACTTTGTCCTAGCCCAGTCCCTCACTCAACCCTGGACGTACATCCAAGCCAACTGTGCTGCTAGAGCTTCTACCCAGTGCCATAACCTCCTACTCCTCCTCCTACTCAACTTGTGTCGTTGCCCTCCTCCACTGACTATGCTTTTGTATCCACCAGTCTATTGGCCTTCGTCCTAGCCCAGTCCCTCACCCAAACCACGACGTCCGTCAAGTCGCTAGAGCTTCTACCTAGTGCCCTAACTCAGTCGAGAATCCAGAACATTCTCAGAGTTACTAACTTGTGGTAAAAGGTGCAACTGCAAACGGTAAACAGAACTGGCCAACAGTTACTCCTACTCCTCCTTCTACTCCTCCTTCTGCGCCTCCTTCTACTCCTCCGCCTACTCCTCCTTCAACTGCTCCTCCTACCCCTCCTCCTACTCCTGCTCCTCTTCTTCAACCTTGTCTCGTTACCCTCCTCAACTGACTATGCCTTTGTATACAGTCTACTCGCCTCATTCCTAACCCTTCGTCCTAGCCCAGTCCCTCACCCAACCTGCGACGTTCATCAAGCCAACTGAGCTGCTACAGCTTCTGCCCAGTGCCATATCCCATCACAGCATGTCCCATCCATGCCGGCACCCGCAGAGCGCAGCTTTGTTTCGTCGCCCCCATACAGAAAATTGAAATTTCCATTTCGAATTTGAGATTTTCAATTGTGTTTGCCAATTGACAACAATGGAAAACAAAGCCAGATGGAGATGGAAACAAGAAACAAGAGAGCCCACGCCCACGCCCACACACAGAGAACTTCAATCGCTGAAGGATTAGCTGGATGGAAAAAAAAACAAAACAAAACACACAGCCGGCCCAAAAACTGCCAATTAAAATTGAACGCACTGTTTCACAGCTGATGGAGATAAATGTGCCTGTGCCGGGGAAGGGGAGGGGGTAAAGGGAGTCTCCTCTGACGTCATGCGTGCAACAATGCGAAGCAGTTGAAGTTCCAGCTTGAGCCTGGACCTGGACCTGCCTCCACACGCAAATGTCTCGCTGGCAAACAAAAAGGGGCTAGGTCGTTGGACCTGGCAGTGCTTTAACCCAGCAGGCGGGCGGGATGAGGTTCAAGGTGCTTGCTGTGGTTGCTGGAGTGCAGGGCGTGTGTGTGTGTGTGTGTGTGTGCGAGCGTGTGTGATGAGTGTCAATGACAACGAGAAGCTTCACTAGGCCGACGACACAATTGTCAACAGTTTGGAGCAGGCAGAAGCCCTGCAAGGACAGGTGGTTGCCCGACGCCAGAGACGGCGGCTGCCTGGGTAGCCTGGCAGGGTTGGGTAGCTAATGGAGCAATGTCTCAGATGTCAGTAGGTGAAATTGATAACCTTGAATACCGCCCCGAAAAACCCCCCACACACATAGGTTAATACGCTGACCGTGTTGCGCATAAAATGCTGCAGGTTATGCAATGCACACAGCCGATTCCACAGATATATGACGCATATATGGTATATAGTAACCTTCCCCCCTCCCCCCTTTTCGCTAACTGCAACTGACAACTGCAGCTGCTTTTTGGGCATTGTTGTTGTTGCAGCTGATTACGCAAAGAAATGAATGCGCTGTGTGTGAGAGAGAGGGAAACAGAAACAAAAACCTCATACACAAGGCACACTTAAAGGTCAACGCATCAGACAATTATTGCCAACTATCGATCGAGATGGGCGGCCATTGTAGCTGACCCTACCCCACTCTATCTGCCAGCAAGGGTATTACCTGTCATTTGCAGCGGCGGCGATTGCAATCGCGCGAGTTACCACCCCACCCCCTAAACCTCCACGCCTCTAACCCTGTCGGACACCGAACCGGGAAGACGAAAACGGAGAGCTCTAGGAAACTTCTCCGAGACAATAAAATCTACTCTGGTTTTAAGCACGACAGAAGACAGTCGCAATTTATTCCAACACTTTGTTAAGTTATACGTACTCTATCATGTTAAACCTTATGTTATCAAGTGTGACCTTGTCGATATACTATCGTAAGTTAATTAAATTATCGGAAACCCTATCGATGGGATAGTGTTGTATAACTTAAGATTGAGAGAGCGTCACTATCGCATCGATAGGAGAGTGTTGTGGAACACGAGGGAGCGTCACTATCGTTTAAGAAAGCGAAGGAGCGCACGGTGAAATTGAAAAGAGCGAATAATAAAATAATTGAAACCTACGAAATTATCTCCACAACTTAAATCTAATATTGACAACTCAATTTATTCAAACACTTAAATCTAATATTGACGACTTAAAGGATTTATTCACCTTCATCAGAGACTCCCCCCCTTTGGTCCGACTGATAACTGGCGCAGCCGGTAGGATGCACTACCACACTTTAATCGTTTATTTGTAAGTAAGAAAATGCTTTGTGAGAAATGAAACCAAGTATACTTAAATGTCGGCTAAAGAAAAGTGATTATAAAGAAATCCGTACAAATTAAAGTTTGTGATACGCCAAATGTAACTTAACCATACACATCAATCTACACGTCGTAGTGACATGAAATCAAACGATGATAATCATGTCACCGGTACGCATACGCCTTGGCAGCAGCATCAGAATACCCATGTGCAAACAGCACTGTACAATGTAGCTACAGCAGCGCGAAATCAAACGATGATCGTCGCGAAGCTGTGCTATATACAAATGCACGCCAAAAGCCTTTTATACACATATACACACTCGAACGAATAATATCAAATATGATACCATGTACTCATGCACCACTTTCCCGCGTCAGTGGGGAATCAAACGCTGATCATCACATTGACGACGGGTACATATGCACGCAAAGTGGTTTACCATATCTCAAAACAAACAAAGCCTCATTCGGCGTATCACGACAACAACAAAACCACATGTGTGATTGCAGACCCATGTCCAGGGAGTCGAGGTGGAGAGTGAATGCTTGAGTATCGTCAAGATTCCTCGCCTTTTCGCCCCTGCGAAGTGCCGCTACATTTATGAAAACACACTCCAAATTGTAAAACAAAAAAAAAAAAAGGGGTCGACATACAATTATACTTTGTTCTTTTCGTAATATAATTTTACACATAAACAAATATTAATACTCATAACATTGCAGAGCATAGAAAAAAAAGGAACGTATACACAAACGTACACACAAATCAGTAAATACATACAAAATTCAAATTACTTACTCTTACATAAGTGGAAATATATCATTACAAAAAAATTTATATATATATATATATATTAAAATAAGCACACCATCTAAATTTAAACACTCTATATACACATACACCCACATTTAAATAAGAACACAAATTATATCTAAAATACACTATATACACATACACCTACATTTAAATAAGAACACAAATTATATCTAAAATACACTATATACACATACACCTACACTTAAATAAGAACACAAATTACATCTAAAATACACTATATACACACACATACTTAAGTAAGCACATGATTTACATCTGAATACATTATATATACACACATACTTAAATAAGTACACTATACTTGAGATACATTATAGGCATACTCCCGTATTCCCCTGAGGTAGGAAACTTGTTCATTGTTTTCCGGTCATATACGATAAATCAAGAAACTTAAAATTTAATGTCAAAAAAACTGGTCTATAATCTTAGGAAGACTACGCGTTCCGTTGTCGGGGCTTCACCAACCACTAATAAGGTTCTGTACCCTACTAGACGTTCTGACCCTCTTCCTCCGATTTCAGAAGAACCCAAGTCAATTCCCCACCAAAAACCCACAATGGACTCAGGTAACGATTCTAGCCACCCCACTCCACCTCCCCCTAACACCCACTGTTAGTGGATTTAACTCGGTAATCTCAACGACTTTCAAGCCTAAAGACATTATGGCTTTCGTTGAGCATTTGCCAACTTTTGACGGCACTCCCCGCCAGCTAGACAGATTTATTACTAGTGTAGAAGAAATTTTAATGCTAATAAGGGGGGGCGGATCAAACGCCATACGGCCTACTTACCTTGAGGACCATTAGAAACAAAATAATCGATAGAGCCGACGAAGCTCTAGAGCTCGCAAATACTCCCTTGGTTTGGGACGAGATAAAAGACAATCTCATCCGGCTCTATTCGAGCAAGAAAAGCGAGGCCAACTTGTTAAGCGAGCTTTCCACATTTTCTGACAACCTGACTTTGGGCCAATTGTTCTTTGGAATATCAAAGGTGAGAAGCCAACTCTTCTCCATACTCAAGAACAGCGGGCACAACAACGCCGTTATAGACGCCAAGAAAGTTGTCTATAACGAAGTGTGTTTCAACGCTTTTATGACAGGTTTGAGAGAACCTCTCAAGACGTTCGTCAGGCTTAAGTCCCCTTCTACTCTCGAACAAGCATACGAGCAATGCCAAATAGAGCAGACCTTGTATAAGTTACAAAACAATCGGTCCAATAGAGCAGAACAAAGATCCAATGAATCGGACAGTAGGAATCAACGAAATAATAACGACAATAACAACCGTAATGGACGAAATGACCGAAACGACCGTAGAGGACCATATTCTAATTCTAACAGATCATCTAACTCGTACAACCGTACACCTCAATCCGGTAATAACGATAACCAAGCCAGTACTTCAAACCCCTTCCGAACATCGTCGCATAGTCTGAACAACATAGAGGAGAACCCTCAACCCAACCCGAATTTTCAGAAACCCGCCTCGGGAAGCCAACAGGGTACATAAGTCCGGCCACACACAGTTCCTCTCTCCCTTTCATTAGAATCAAACTACCCCATACAAACCCTCTGAAATTCTTAATTGACACAGGCTCTACTCACTCCTTTATCGACCCAAAATACGTTGATTCCCAAAATTGTGCGACCTTACAAACGCCTATAATACTTAAAACGGCCCTGAATAATTTTACAATCCACCAACATGTATCTATACCGTTCCCACCTGAATTTCAAATTACGGGCGAAATGACCCTCCTTCCTTTCAAATTCCATTCCTACTTTGACGGCTTGATAGGAATGGACTTACTATCTTACTTAAAAACAGAAATAGATTTGCCTAACTTAAAACTAAAAACCCCAAATACTACTATACCCTTATGGATCCATAGTAACTTAACCTCGAACATATTTAACATCTCTGGGCACACAAAAGCTGTTTTGCCACTACCCGTAGAAATCAAACAAGGTGATTTCTACATCAACTCAATTTCAATCAGTGATGATTTAATAATATCAGACGGCATTTATAACTCCCAAGATAATACTGCCAATTTCGTTATCACAAACTACAGTGATGTAGATCAGTTGTTGTACCTTGAAAACCCGATAGAAAGTACGCCATACTCTACAGTCGATAGCATCGAACTTTTCAATATCAGTTTAGATCCCCTACAACCCCAGGATTCCGCAACATCTCTACAAGCCCTTTATACCGAAAACCTATCCCCTGAAGAAAAACAGGGTTTACTTTCACTTTGCAAGAAGTATTTAGATATCTTCTACAATGAAGACAAACCACTTACCTTCACCAATAAAATTACACACGCCATCAAAACTTCAGACGAGATCCCAATCTATACAAAATCCTATAGGTACCCCTACATCCATAAAGAGGAAGTTAAAAAACAAATAGAATCAATGCTGAACCAAGATATTATCAAATCTAGCTATTCTCCATGGAGCGCCCCCGTTTGGGTCGTTCCCAAAAAACTCACTCCTACAGGAGAACAAAAATGGCGTCTTGTTATAGATTATAGAAAACTCAATGAGAAAACTATATCTGACAAGTACCCCATACCTAACATTACAGACATTTTAGACAGATTGGGCAAAGCAAAATACTTTTCTACGCTTGATCTTGCAAGTGGATTTCACCAGATAAAAATGAACAAGAAATAGACAAAATAAAAAACATTTTGGAAAACCAAAATATTACAATAAAGAATGAACAAAATATTTACAACTACCTACAAATTAACACGCTAAGCTATGAACAAAAATTAATTTTTAATATCAAAATACCAATATTTAAACAGCCTGGCTATGCCCTCGCAAGACTAGTTCCGTTGCCCATAAATAACACTTATTTTGTAATTACCCCAAACTACTTAGCCTATAACACTAATAATAAGAAATATCATATGACACGGAAATGCCCTAAGCTGGATGACACATTCTTGTGTGACGAAGACTTTTTATCGACACTCCGCAAAATAACACATGCCTGACGAATCTTTTAAACGGAGAAAACAGTTCCTGCAATGTGCGAGAAACCGGCCCTATAACCGATGTCTTCGAAGCAGAGAGAGGTTACATCTTCGTGTTCAATGTAAATAACATGAAAATATCGCTAACTAATGGCTCTGAACTTTCCATAACGGGGTCAGCCATCATCAGATATACAAATGAAACGATACAAATTAACGGTATCGATTACGACAACACGGCTGAAACATTCCCGAACAACTGGATTTTGCCCTACCCCCTATGCGCGAAATAACCAGAAATACCACCATTATGGTACTAAGCCTGGAGAAACTTCATCTCGAAGCCGCTCAAACAAGGAGTAAAATCCTGGCCGTCCATCATAATACCATACGACACACCTGGACACTCTATACTCTGCTCGGACTGGTAACATGCTTGGCAGTATTCTTATGGCTGCACCGACGAACGAAGCACATCGTCCACGTCCATGAAGATCATCGGTTGCCAATCTACGCGCCGACCATACCTTCGCTATGGCCATCGCTTCGAACTGGGGAGGGAGGAGTTACCACCCCACCCCCTAAACCTCCACGCCTCTAACCCTGTCGGACACCGAACCGGGAAGACGAAAACGGAGAGCTCTAGGAAACTTCTCCGAGACAATAAAATCTACTCTGGTTTTAAGCACGACAGAAGACAGTCGCAATTTATTCCAACACTTTGTTAAGTTATACGTACTCTATCATGTTAAACCTTATGTTATCAAGTGTGACCTTGTCGATATACTATCGTAAGTTAATTAAATTATCGGAAACCCTATCGATGGGATAGTGTTGTATAACTTAAGATTGAGAGAGCGTCACTATCGCATCGATAGGAGAGTGTTGTGGAACACGAGGGAGCGTCACTATCGTTTAAGAAAGCGAAGGAGCGCACGGTGAAATTGAAAAGAGCGAATAATAAAATAATTGAAACCTACGAAATTATCTCCACAACTTAAATCTAATATTGACAACTCAATTTATTCAAACACTTAAATCTAATATTGACGACTTAAAGGATTTATTCACCTTCATCAGAGACTCCCCCCCTTTGGTCCGACTGATAACTCGCGCAGCATGATGTAATTGCAGCGGCACACAAAAGTATGC
>JAEIFR010000102.1:0-53230 GCA_018904105.1 Zaprionus tsacasi | reverse complement strand
AAGTTGAAAAATGTTTGAAAACCATAACGAGCTCCTGTCACGTTTTGCACAATCCACAAGAAAAAGCTCCAATCGCAACTCATGGAGTCCTACCCACAGAGCGATCCACTGTTCGCGTCCGTTTACACACACTGGTGTTGATTTTGCTGGGTACTCGAGATCAAAAAATTATACTGGCAGAGCGTGTTTGATCACGAAAGGGTATGTGTCTATTTGTGTGTTTCAACACTAGAGCAATCCATCTAAAGCTGCTTCTGATCCTACCACTGAGAAATTTCTGGCAGCCTTCGCGCGTTTTGTATCGAGGCGTGGCTGCCCCCTTCACAGGTTTTTTTCCGATAATGGAAAGACTTTTGTTGGTGCCTCCAACGTACTGGCACAAGATTTCCTGGAGGCAACAAGATCGACAGTGGTCAATCATTATAGTCACCAGCAAATAACGTGGCGGTTCAACCCCCGGAGCTCCCAAACATGTGGGAGGTCTCTGGAAGCAGGGGTCAAGAGTTTCAAAACTCTTTCGCCACAAGGCAACTTCCTCCTACAAAATACACTTTCGAGGGGCTTTCAACTCTCCTGTGTAAAATAGAAGCCTGTCTGGACTCAAAACCAATTTCTCCTTTATCCGAGGATCCGGCTGACCTGTCGGCCCCTTACTCCGGGCCATTTTCTCACTGGTGGGCCCCCTCCTCGCAGCGACTGATCCTGAAATCCAGTCTGATGCGGCCTCCATCATCAATCGATGGCAACGGCTTAAGGCTCAAAGCCAGCAGTTCTGCTTGCGATGGAAGCATGAATACCTTCAGGAACTGCACAAGCGGAAACAAATGGCAGTATCCTGAAAGGAATATGCAGGCCTACGATATGGTTGTCATAAAGGATGACAACCTTCCGCCCGATGAATGGCGCCTGGGAAGAGGATCGGCGCTCACCCAGGCGCAGACGGCCTCGTTCGTGTCGTCGACCTCCTCACAAGTAGAGGAACAGTCAGGGAGACCAGTAGCGAAACTGGTACTCCTTCCAAACCCAGTTGTAACTCCCAGCTCTCCTCCTACGTGTTTGTCATGTTGCGTCCTTCCATTATCCAGAGGAATAATTTTTGAAATTTCCTGTTTCCCCTATAAGCAGCTTGCAAGATGACTCCGCGGCCACGCAGCAACAACAACAGCTCCCCTCCGAACTCGCGAGGGTATTCCGGTGCCGTATTTGCAGAGGAGTGCATGCGCTGCGGAAGGGTGCAATCGCTTCCCTGCAATTGAGTGCAGAGAAGCGGCTCCGTGCGGTATTGGCAAATCGGTACTGCGCGAACTGTCTGGCTCACCAACATTCTGGAGGGTCCTGCCGTTCCACGGACACCTGTCGTGTGTGCCAGGGGAGGGCACCACACGCTCCTCCACCTAGATGCCGCTGATGGACCTCGCCGAACGACACGCACTAGAGGTGAGAGGACCCCACGGCAACGGCCAACGGCTAGACAGCCAAGGGCCGCCACTCCTGCCGCTCCTGGGGTCACCCTCTCATCGCTCATCCAAATGAGGAGCGTGAGCATCTTGCCGACAGCGACCGTCTTGGTTGATACTGGGACCAAGACCTTCACGATGCTGGTCATGTTAGATCCGTGCTCGCCGCTCAGCCGCATCAACGCCTCATTGGCAACGGCGTTGGGGCTAGCAGTGGCGCGCGTTGGCCAGGAATGGGCATGCTCCGCGGTCATACGTTCGCCAGTGGCGGACTCCACCAAGCTGGAAGTGGTCCTCAAGACGGAGACTCAGCTCCAACACCGCACCCCGTCCAGGGAATTACCAGAGGGGCTCAAGGACTCCTTCGCCAGCGTCACACTGGCGAATGATCGCTTCTTCAAGTCCCAGCACCATCTCCCTTGGTGCTCGGCGCGGACGTCTACGGTCGCATCATGCTGCCGAACCATACCGGGGACCTCCGAGGCCCCCCTAGCACAGAACACCATCTTCGGGTGGGTTCTCTCCGGCTCCTGCAGTTGCTGAGCGACCAAGCGCCCCCTTCCGTCTCTGCACTATTGCAATTATATTGCAAGGGGGGCGGAATGTTCGCGTTGAATTTAATCGATTATTTTTCCTTAAGTTAATGTTAGTATTTATGTTTGAGAATATATCGATTTTTGTAAGGGCCATCACTAACAAGAAAGGAGTGCCTGGCCATCGCTAGATTTGCAAGTCATTAACTCGAAGCAACAAGTGGAATAAAGATATACAGTTTTAAAGTGGAAACTAAAACAGTGTTTTTCGCCACCATCAACATTTTTCAAAAGAGCCCATCTCACTCCTACCTCAGCGCCCTACCCCGACATTTTGAAAAAAAAATTTAAAAAATTTTTAAAAACTTCAAAAATTTTCAAAATAATTTAAAAATTTTGGAAAAAATTTTCAAAATTTTTGGAAAAAAAATTTCAAAATTTTGGAAAAAAAAATTTTTAAAATTTTTGGAAAAAAAATTTTTAAAAAAATTTTGAAAAAAAAAAAAATTTTCAAAATTTTGGAAAAAAAAATTTTCAAAAATTTTTGAAAAAAAATTTTCAAAAATTTTTGAAAAAATAACTTTCAAAAAATTTTCAAAAAAATTTTAAAATTTTTGGAAAAAAAAAATTTTGGAAAAAAATTTTCAAAATTTTTGGAAAAAAAATTTTTAAAATTTTGGAAAAAAAAAAAAAAAATTTTTGAAAAAAAATTTTTCAAAATTTTGAAAAAAAAATTTTCAAAATTTTTGGAAAAAAAAAAATTTTCAAAAAATTTTCAAAAACTTCAAAAAATTTTCAATAATTTAAAAAAATTCAAAAAAAAAAATTTTGAAAAATTTTTGGAAAAAAAAATTTTTCAAAAATTTTTGGAAAAAAAATTTTTCAAAATTTTTGGAAAAAAAAATTTTTCAAAAATTTTTGGAAAAAAAAATTTTTCAAAATTTTTGGAAAAAAAAATTTTCAAAATTTTGGAAAAAAAATTTTCAAAATTTTTGAAAAAAAAATTTTTCAAAAATTTTGGAAAAAAAAATTTTCAAAAATTTTTGGAAAAAAAAATTTTCAAAAATTTTTGGAAAAAAAAATTTTTTCAAAAATTTTTGGAAAAAAATTTTTGAAAAAAAATTTTTCAAAATTTTTGAAAAAAAATTTTTCAAAATTTTTGGAAAAAAAAATTTTTCAAAAATTTTTGGAAAAAAAAATTTTTCAAAAATTTTTGGAAAAAAAAATTTTTCAAAAATTTTTGAAAAAAAATTTTTCAAAAATTTTTGAAAAAAAAATTTTCAAAAATTTTGGAAAAAAAAATTTTTCAAAAATTTTTGGAAAAAAAAATTTTCAAAAATTTTTGGAAAAAAAAATTTTTCAAAAATTTTTGGAAAAAAAAATTTTCAAAAATTTTTGGAAAAAAAAATTTTCAAAATTTTTGGAAAAAAAATTTTCAAAAATTTTTGAAAAAAAAATTTTTCAAAATTTTTGGAAAAAAAAAATTTTCAAAAATTTTTGGAAAAAAAAATTTTTCAAAAATTTTGAAAAAAAAAAATTTTCAAAAATTTTGGAAAAAAAAATTTTTCAAAATTTTTGGAAAAAAAAATTTTTCAAAATTTTTGGAAAAAAAAATTTTCAAAAATTTTTGAAAAAAAATTTTTCAAAAATTTTTGGAAAAAAAATTTTTCAAAAATTTTTGGAAAAAAAAATTTTTCAAAATTTTTGGAAAAAAAAATTTTTCAAAATTTTTGAAAAAAAAATTTTCAAAAATTTTTGGAAAAAAAAATTTTTCAAAATTTTTGGAAAAAAAAATTTTCAAAATTTTTGAAAAAAAAATTTTTCAAAATTTTTGGAAAAAAAAATTTTTCAAAAATTTTTGGAAAAAAAAATTTTTTCAAAAATTTTTGGAAAAAAAAATTTTTCAAAATTTTTGAAAAAAAAATTTTCAAAATTTTGGAAAAAAAAATTTTTCAAAATTTTTGGAAAAAAAAATTTTTCAAAAATTTTTGAAAAAAAATTTTCAAAAATTTTCAAAAATTTTGAAAAAAAATTTTTCAAAATTTTTGGAAAAAAAATTTTTCAAAATTTTTGAAAAAATTTTCAAAATTTTTGGAAAAAAAAATTTTTCAAAAATTTTTGGAAAAAAAAATTTTCAAAATTTTTGGAAAAAAAATTTTCAAAAATTTTTGAAAATTTTGAAAAAAAAATTTTCAAAATTTTGGAAAAAAAATTTTTCAAAAATTTTTGAAAAAAATTCAAAAAAAATTTTCAAAAATTTTTGGAAAAAAAAAAATTTTTCAAAAATTTTTGGAAAAAAAAATTTTCAAAATTTTTGGAAAAAAAAATTTTTCAAAATTTTTGGAAAAAAAAATTTTTCAAAATTTTTGGAAAAAAAAATTTTCAAAAATTTTTGAAAAAATTTCAAAAAAAATTTTTCAAAATTTTTGGAAAAAATTTCAAAAAATTTTTCAAAATTTTTGGAAAAAAAAATTTTTCAAAAATTTTTGGAAAAAAAAATTTTTCAAAATTTTTGGAAAAAAAAATTTTCAAAAATTTTTGGAAAAAAAAATTTTTCAAAATTTTTGGAAAAAAAAATTTTTCAAAATTTTTGGAAAAAAAAATTTTCAAAAATTTTTGGAAAAAAAAATTTTTCAAAAATTTTTGGAAAAAAAATTTCAAAAATTTTTCAAAAATTTTAAAAAAAATTTTCAAAAATTTTTGAAAAAAAATTTTTCAAAAATTTTTGGAAAAAAAAATTTTTCAAAATTTTTGAAAAAAAAATTTTCAAAATTTTTGGAAAAAAAAATTTTTCAAAAATTTTTGGAAAAAAAAATTTTCAAAAATTTTTGGAAAAAAAAATTTTTCAAAAATTTTGGAAAAAAAAATTTTCAAAATTTTTGAAAAAAAAATTTTTCAAAATTTTTTGGAAAAAAAAATTTTTCAAAATTTTTGGAAAAAAAAAATTTTCAAAAATTTTTGGAAAAAAAAAAATTTTCAAAAATTTTTGGAAAAAAAAATTTTTCAAAATTTTTGGAAAAAAAATTTTTCAAAAATTTTTGAAAAAAAAATTTTTCAAAAATTTTTGGAAAAAAAATTTTCAAAATTTTTGAAAAAAAATTTTTCAAAATTTTGGAAAAAAAAATTTTCAAAAATTTTGGAAAAAAAAATTTTCAAAATTTTTGGAAAAAAAAATTTTCAAAATTTTTGAAAAAAAAATTTTCAAAAATTTTTCAAAAAATTTTTAAAATTTAAAAAAAATTTTCAAAAATTTTTGGAAAAAAAAATTTTTCAAAATTTTTGGAAAAAAAAATTTTTCAAAATTTTTGGAAAAAAAAATTTTTCAAAATTTTTGAAAAAATTTCAAAAAAATTTTTGAAAAATTTTTTGAAAAAAAAAAAAAATTTTTCAAAAATTTTTGGAAAAAAAAATTTTCAAAAATTTTTGGAAAAAAAAAATTTTCAAAAATTTTTGGAAAAAAAAATTTTTCAAAAATTTTTGAAAAAAAATTTTTCAAAATTTTTGGAAAAAAAAATTTTTCAAAATTTTTGGAAAAAAAAATTTTTCAAAATTTTTGAAAAAAAAATTTTCAAAAATTTTTGAAAAAAAAAAAATTTTCAAAAATTTTTGAAAAAAAAAAATTTTTCAAAAATTTTTGGAAAAAAAAATTTTCAAAATTTTTGGAAAAAAAAATTTTTCAAAATTTTTGGAAAAAAAAATTTTTCAAAAATTTTGGAAAAAAAATTTTTCAAAATTTTTGAAAAAAAAATTTTTCAAAATTTTGGAAAAAAAAATTTTCAAAAATTTTTGGAAAAAAAAATTTTTCAAAATTTTTGGAAAAAAAAATTTTTCAAAATTTTTGGAAAAAAAAATTTTCAAAAATTTTTGGAAAAAAAAATTTTCAAAATTTTTGAAAAAAAAATTTTTCAAAATTTTTGGAAAAAAAATTTTTCAAAATTTTTGGAAAAAAAAAATTTTTCAAAAATTTTTGGAAAAAAAAATTTTTCAAAATTTTTGGAAAAAAAAATTTTTCAAAATTTTTGGAAAAAAAATTTTCAAAATTTTTGGAAAAAAAAAATTTTCAAAATTTTTGGAAAAAAATTTTTCAAAAATTTTTGGAAAAAAAAATTTTCAAAAATTTTTGAAAAAAAAATTTTTCAAAAATTTTTGGAAAAAAAAATTTTCAAAATTTTTGGAAAAAAAAATTTTTCAAAATTTTTGGAAAAAAAATTTTTCAAAAATTTTTGAAAAAAACTTAAAAAATTTTCAAAAATTTTTGGAAAAAAATTAAAAAAATTTTTCAAAATTTTTGGAAAAAAAAATTTTCAAAAATTTTTGGAAAAAAAAATTTTTCAAAAATTTTTGGAAAAAAAATTCAAAATTTTTGGAAAAAAAAATTTTTCAAAAATTTTTGGAAAAAAAAATTTTCCAAAATTTTTGAAAAAAAAAATTTTCAAAAAATTTTTGGAAAAAAAAATTTTTCAAAAATTTTGAAAAAAAAATTTTCAAAATTTTTGGAAAAAAAAAAATTTTCAAAAATTTTTGGAAAAAAAAATTTTCAAAATTTTTGGAAAAAAAATTTTCAAAATTTGAAAAAAAAATTTTTCAAAAATTTTTGGAAAAAAAATTTTCAAAAATTTTTAAAAAAAAAATTTTTCAAAAATTTTTGGAAAAAAAAATTTTCAAAATTTTGAAAAAAAAAATTTTCAAAAATTTTTGGAAAAAAAAATTTTCAAAATTTTTGGAAAAAAAAATTTTCAAAATTTTTGGAAAAAAAAAATTTTTCAAAATTTTTGGAAAAAAAAATTTTCAAAAATTTTGGAAAAAAAAATTGAAAAAAATTTTTCAAAAATTTTTTGGAAAAAAAAAAATTTTCAAAATTTTTGGAAAAAAAAATTTTCAAAAATTTTTGGAAAAAAAATTTTCAAAAATTTTTGGAAAAAAAAAAAAATTTTCAAAATTTTTGGAAAAAAAAATTTTCAAAAATTTTTGGAAAAAAAAATTTTCAAAAATTTTAGAAAAAAAAATTTTTCAAAATTTTTGGAAAAAAAAATTTTCAAAATTTTTGGAAAAAAAAATTTTCAAAAATTTTGAAAAAAAAAATTTTTCAAAAATTTTTGGAAAAAAAACTTTTTCAAAAATTTTGGAAAAAAAAATTTTCAAAATTTTTGGAAAAAAAAATTTTCAAAAATTTTTGGAAAAAAAAATTTTTCAAAATTTTTGGAAAAAAAAATTTTTCAAAGATTTTTGGAAAAAAAAAATTTTCAAAAATTTTGGAAAAAAAAATTTTCAAAATTTTTGGAAAAAAATTTTTCAAAATTTTTGGAAAAAAAATTTTTCAAAATTTTTGGAAAAAAAATTTTTCAAAAATTTTTGGAAAAAAAAATTTTCAAAAATTTTTGAAAAAAAAAATTTTCAAAAATTTTTGAAAAAAAAATTTTCAAAAATTTTTGGAAAAAAAAATTTTCAAAATTTTTGGAAAAAAAAATTTTTCAAAAATTTTTGGAAAAAAAAATTTTCAAAGTTTTTGGAAAAAAAAATTTTCAAAATTTTTGGAAAAAAAAATTTTTGAAAAATTTTAGGAAAAAAAAATTTTCAAAAATTTTTGGAAAAAAAATTTTTCAAAATTTTGGAAAAAAAAATTTTCAAAATTTTTGGAAAAAAAAATTTTTCAAAATTTTGGAAAAAAAATTTTCAAAATTTTTGGAAAAAAAAATTTTCAAAATTTTTGGAAAAAAAAATTTTTCAAAAATTTTGGAAAAAAAAATTTTCAAAATTTTGAAAAAAAAAATTTTCAAAATTTTTGGAAAAAAAAATTTTCAAAATTTTTTGAAAAAAAAATTCAAAAATTTTGGAAAAAAAATTTTTCAAAATTTTTGGAAAAAAAAACTTTCAAAAATTTTTGGAAAAAAAAAATATTTCAAAATTTTGGAAAAAAATTTTTCAAAAATTTTGGAAAAAAAATTTTCAAAATTTTTGAAAAAAAAATTTTCAAAATTTTTGGAAAAAAAAAATTTTCAAAAATTTTTGGAAAAAAAAATTTTTCAAAAAATTTTGAAAAACAAAAAAATTTTCAAAATTTTTAGAAAAAAAAATTTTTCAAAAATTTTTGGAAAAAAAAATTTTCAAAATTTTTGGAAAAAAAATTTTCAAAAATTTTGGAAAAAAAAATCTATCAAAAATTTAGGGAAAAAAAAATTTTTCAAAATTTTGGAAAAAAAAAAATTTCAAAATTTTTGGAAAAAAAAATTTCAAAATTTTGGAAAAATTTTCAAAATTTTGGAAAAAAAATTTTCAAAAGTTTTTGAAAAAAATTTTCCAAAATTTTTGGTAAAAAAAATTTTCAAAATTTTTGTGGAATAAAAAATTACAAAAATTTTTGGAAAAAAAATAAATTCAAAAATTTTGGAAAAATTTCAAAAATTTTTGTAAAAAAAAAAATACAAAATTTTTAGAAAAAAGAATTGCAAAAGTTTTCGAAAAAACCCTCATATTTATTCAAAATTTTCGGAAAACAAAATTTTTCAAAGAATTTTGTTTTGGAAAAAAAACTTTCAAAAATTATGGAAAAAAAAATTATCAAAAAGGTTTTAGGAAAAAAAAAAATTTTCAAATTTTTTGGAAAAAAAAGTTTTAAAAATTTTTAAGGAAAAAAAAATTTTAAAAAATTTTGGAAAAAAAATTTTCAAAATTCCCTGGAAAAAAAAATTTTCAAAAATGTTGGAAAAGAGATTTTCAAAATTTTGGAAAAAAAGAAATTTTTAAAAAATTTTGGAAAAAATATTTTCGTTCAAAAATTTTTGGAAAAAAAAATTTTAAAAAATTTTTCAAAAACAAAAATTTTGAAGAATTTAAAAAAAATGTCGAAATTTTGAAAATTTTTGAAAAACACAAGATTTTCAAAATTTTCTTTAAAAAATTTAAATTTTTCAAAATTTACTGTTCCAAAAATTTTCAAAGGTGTTTGCAAAAAAAAAATTTTTAAAGTCTTGAAAATTTTGGTAATTTTTAAATAAAATTTATTGATATTTTTTTTGATAAATTAAAAAAATTTTTCCAAAACTTTTTGGAAAAAAAAATCTTCAAGGTATCGAAAAACAGGTTTTTCAAAGATTTTGAAAAGTCAAAAATTTTTAAATTTTACTGAAAAAATTTCCAACTACCTTCAAAAATTTGGGAAACCCAAGCAAATTTTTCCAAAATTTTTCAAAACTTCAAAAAAATTTTGCAATAATTTTTTCAAAAAAAATTCAAAACATTTTTCAAGGGGGGGAAAAAGTTTTCAAAAGATTTTCTGGAAAGAAAATTTTACAAAAGGTTACTGGAAAACAAGTTTATCAAAAATTTTCAGAAAAAAAGTTTTTTTTCAAAAATTTTGAAAAAAAAATTTCAAAAATATTTGGAAAGTTTTTGGACAAAAATTAATTTTTCAAAATTTTGAAAAGTTAAGGCCGAAAATATTTCCAAATTATCAAAAACTAAAATTGATTAAAAAATTTTGGAAACAAAAAGTTACAAGAAAGTTTTTGGAAAAAAAAAAATTTTCAAAGAATTTTGGAAAAGAAAATTTTCAAATTTTTAGAAAAAAAGACCTTGAAAAATTTTTGTAAAAAAAAGGTATCCGTGATTTTTGGAAAAAAAAGTGTACAGAAATTATCGGAAAAAAAAAATATCAAAGTCTTTTGGAAAACAAAATTTTTCAAAACGAAATTATCGGAAAAACTTCAAAATTTTTCAAAAGTTTTGGAAAAAGTTCAAATGTAAGAAAGATTAAAAAAAAAAATTTACAAAATTTTGAAAAGTTCAAAAATTTTCAAAGAATTTTTGGAAAAAAGTCAAAATTTTAAAAATTTTATCAAAAAAAAATTTTCGTAAATTTTGGAAAAAAAATTTTCGACATTTTTGGAAAAAAAAGTTTTCAAAATTTTTGGAAAAAAAAAACTTTCAAAACATTATCAAGAACTTCAAAAGTTTTTCAATAGTTTTAAAAAAAAATTTAAAAAAAATTTTGAAGGATTTTGGAAAAAGGTTTAAAAAAAAATTTTAAAAATTTTGAGAAAAAAATTCAAGTTACAGAAGATTTTCAAAATTTTTGGAAATAAATTTTTCAACTTTTTTGGAAAAAAAAAATGTTTAAGGTCCCTTGGGCAAAAAAGTTTCTCTAAATTTTTTATTAAAAAAATTTCTTCAGAGAATTTTTGGAAAAAAAAATTACTCGAAAATTTGGAAAAAAAAAAATTTTTTAATGAATTTTTGGAAAAAAAACTTTTCAAGATTACAGGAGAAAAAAAAATTTTCAAAAATCAGTGTAGAGGTCAAAAAAATTTTCAATAAATTTTTGGAAAAGAAAAGATTTTCAAAAGGATTTTTGGAAAAAAAAAAATTTCAAAGATTTACGGAAAAAAAAGCTTCAAAGGTTTGGAAAAAAAGATTTTCAAAAAATTTTCAAAAAAAATGTTAAATAAATAAACTTTTGGAAAAAAAAATTTTCTAAAATTTTTGGAAAAAAGGAAATATTCAAAATGATTTTGAGGAAAAAAATTTCAAACGAGTTTTCAAGTGGACTTTTGAAAAAAATCAAAATTGTCAAAATTTTTGGAAAAAAGAAATTGAAAATTTTGGAAAAAAAAATTTTCAAAGTTTTTGGAAAAAAAAGTTAGCACTAAAATTTTGGAAAAAAAAAAATTTTCAAACTTTTTGGAAAAAAAAAAAAATTTTCAAATTTTTGAAAAAAAAAAATTTTCAAGATTTTTGGAAAAAAAAACTTTACAAAATTTTGGAAAAAAAAAAAAAATTTTCAAAATTTTTGGAAAAAAAATACAGGTTTTGACTAGTTATGGAAACAAAAATCTTTTCAAGACTTTTTGGAAAAGGAGGTTCTACGAAGTTTATAGATTTTTGGAGGTCACTTTTCAAAATTTATGGGCAACAAAGAAAATTTTCAGAGGAGCTTTGAAAAAAGTAAAAGGTCTCAAAGATTATAGGTAAAAAAAAAATTTTCAAAAATTTTTGGAAAAAATCAAATTCTCGTTTGGAAAAGGTCCTCAAGATTTAGAAAAAACAAAATTAAAGTAAAAAAGAAAGGTTTGAAGTATTGATTTTTTCGGAAAAGGACCTCAAGGTTCGAAAAGTTTTTGGAAAAAAGATTAGTCCCGACCTCAAGGGTTTCTAAGGTTACAAAAGGTACTCAAGGTTTTTTGAAAAACAAAATCGTTCAAGGTTTTGAAGTTAAAAAGTTAGAAAGGAGTACTCAGAGTTTCTGAAAAAAAAGTTTTTCAGGGTTTCTGGAAAAAAAGGTTTTTCAAAGGATGTTTGAAAAATCCAAAAAGTTTCAATAGAAGTCCTGGAAAAAAAAGTTTTCAACGTGTTTTGTAAAGGTTACTTTCAAGTTTTCAAAGGTTACGTTACAGAAAAAAATTACATTCAAAGGGATTTTTGGAAAAAAAAATGTTCAAGGTTACTGGAAAAAACAAGGTATCAAAGTTTTCAGAAAAAACAAATTCCAAGGATACTGGAAAAAGTTACTCAAAACCCTTTTTAGACTTGTCTCAAAATTTCTGGAAAAAAAAATTTTTCAAAATTTTTGGAAAAGTACTCAAGGTTTAAAAAAAAAGTTACAAAATTTTGGAAAAAGGATTACAAAGTTCACTGAAAAAGAATTCTGGAAAAAAGAAAATGTTCGTAAGAGGTATTGGAAGAAAAAATGTTCGGAGATTACGAAAAAAAAATTTTTCAAAATTTTGGAAAACAAGTTTCTTAAAATTTTTTGGAAAAAAAAAATATTCAAAATTTTTGGAAAAAAAGGATTACTCTCAAAGTCAAGTTACCATGGACATTAAGGACGGTTCAAGGGTGAAAGTTTTGGAAAAAAAAATTGTCAAAGATTTTGGAAAAAAAAAGTTTTATCAAAGTTTTTGGAAAAAAAAATTGTTCAAAGTTACTGGAAAAGAACCAAGGTTTCAAAGTCTGAGACCCGGAAAAAAAAATTTTGAAAATTTTAAAAAAAAAAATTTTTCAAAAATTTTAGGAAACAAAAAAATTTTTCAAAATTTTCAAAAAACCACAAAATCTTTCAAAAGTTGTATAGAAAAAAAAATTTCCAAAAAAATTTTAAAGTTTGGAAAAAAAAATTTTTCAAAAATTTTTGGGAAAAAAAAGTTTTCAAAGATTTTTTGAAAAAAAAATTTTTCAAGATTTTGAAAAAAAATTTTCAAAAATTTGGGAAAAAAAAAGTTTTTCAAAATTTTTGGAAAAAAGAATTTTTCCAAATTTTGGAAAAAAAAATGTTTCAAAATTTTTGGAAAAAAAAATTTTCAAAATTTTTGGAAAAAAAATTTTCAAAAATTTTTGAAAAAAAAAATTTTTCAAAATTTTTGGAAAAAAAAATTTTTCAAAATTTTTGGAAAAAAAAATTTTTCAAAAATTTTGGAAAAAAAAATTTTCAAAATTTTTGGAAAAAAAATTTTCAAAATTTTTGGAAAAAAAATTTTTCAAAATTTTGGGAAAAAAAAATTTTTCAAAAATTTTTGGAAAAAAAAATTTTTCAAAATTTTTGGAAAAAAAATTTTCAAAATTTTGGAAAAAAAAATTTCAAAATTTTTGGAAAAAAAATTTTCAAAATTTTGGAAAAAAATTTTCAAAATTTTTGGAAAAAAAATTTTCAAAATTTTGGAAAAAAAAAGTTTTCAAAATTTTTGGAAAAAAAAAGTTTTCAAAATTTTTGGAAAAAAAAAGTTTTCAAAAATTTTTGGAAAAAAAAATTTTCAAAATTTTTGGAAAAAAAATTTTCAAAATTTTTGGAAAAAAAAATTTTTCAAAATTTTTGGAAAAAAAAAATTTTCAAAGTTTTTGGAAAAAAAAATTTTTCAAAATTTTTGGAAAAAAAAATTTTCAAAAATTTTTCAAAATTTAAAAAAATTTTTCAAAATTTTGAAAAAAAATTTCAAAAAAAATTTTCAAAAATTTTTGGAAAAAAAAATTTTTCAAAATTTTTGGAAAAAAAAATATTTTCAAAAATTTTTGGAAAAAAAAATTTTTCAAAATTTTGGAAAAAAAAATTTTCAAAATTTTTGGAAAAAAAAATTTTCAAAAATTTTGGAAAAAAAATTTTTCAAAAATTTTGGAAAAAAAAATTTTTCAAAATTTTGGAAAAAAAGATTTTCAAAAATTTTTGAAAAAAGGTTTTCAAAATTTTTGGAAAAAAAATTTTCAAAATTTTTGGAAAAAAAAATTTTCAAAATTTTTGGAAAAAAAATTTTTCAAAAGATTTTTGG
The DNA here is from genome assembly GCA_018904105.1 of Zaprionus tsacasi. NCBI lineage: Eukaryota > Metazoa > Arthropoda > Insecta > Diptera > Drosophilidae > Zaprionus > Zaprionus tsacasi. Next base: position 39,988 of record JAEIFR010000102.1, on the reverse strand, counting down.
AAAAAAAAATTTTTCAAAATTTTTGGAAAAAAAAATTTTCAAAATTTTTGGAAAAAAAAATTTTCAAAATTTTGGGAAAAAAAAATTTTCAAAATTTTTGGAAAAAAATTTTCAAAATTTTTGGAAAAAAAAATTTTCAAAATTTTTGGAAAAAAAAATTTTCAAAATTTTTGGAAAAAAAAATTTTCAAAATTTTTGGAAAAAAAATTTTCAAAATTTTGGAAAAAAAAATTTTCAAAATTTTTGGAAAAAAAAATTTTTCAAAATTTTTGGAAAAAAAAATTTTTCAAAATTTTTGGAAAAAAAATTTTCAAAGATTTTTGGAAAAAAAAATTTTCAAAATTTTTGGAAAAAAAATTTTTCAAAATTTTTGGAAAAAAAAATTTTTCAAAATTTTTGGAAAAAAAAATTTTCAAAATTTTTGGAAAAAAAAGTTTTCAAAATTTTTGGAAAAAAATTTTCAAAATTTTTGGAAAAAAAAATTTTCAAAATTTTTGGAAAAAAAAATTTTTCAAAGATTTTTGGAAAAAAAAATTTTTCAAAAGTTTTTGGAAAAAAAAATTTTTCAAAATTTTTGGAAAAAAAAATTTTTCAAATTTTTGGAAAAAAAAATTTTTCAAAATTTTGGAAAAAAAATTTTCAAAATTTTTGGAAAAAAAAATTTCAAAATTTTTGGAAAAAAAAATTTTCAAAATTTTTGGAAAAAAAAATTTTCAAAAGTTTTTGGAAAAAAAAATTTTCAAAATTTTTGGAAAAAAAATTTTCAAAATTTTTGAAAAAAATTTTCAAAATTTTTGGAAAAAAAATTTTTCAAAATTTTTGGAAAAAAAAATTTTTCAAAATTTTTGGAAAAAAAATTTTCAAAATTTTTGGAAAAAAAAGTTTTCAAAATTTTTGGAAAAAAATTTTCAAAATTTTTGGAAAAAAAATTTTCAAAATTTTTGGAAAAAAAAATTTTCAAAATTTTTGGAAAAAAAAATTTTCAAAATTTTTGGAAAAAAAAATTTTTCAAAATTTTGGAAAAAAAATTTTCAAAATTTTTGGAAAAAAAATTTTCAAAATTTTTGGAAAAAAAAATTTTTCAAAATTTTTGGAAAAAAAAATTTTCAAAATTTTTGGAAAAAAAATTTTCAAAATTTTTGAAAAAAAATTTTTCAAAATTTTTGGAAAAAAAAATTTTTCAAAATTTTTGGAAAAAAAAATTTTCAAAATTTTTGGAAAAAAATTTTCAAAATTTTTGGAAAAAAATTTTTCAAAATTTTTGGAAAAAAAAATTTTCAAAGATTTTTGGAAAAAAAAATTTTCAAAATTTTGGAAAAAAAATTTTCAAAATTTTTGGAAAAAAAAATTTTCAAAATTTTTGGAAAAAAAAATTTTTCAAAATTTTTGGAAAAAAAAATTTTTCAAAATTTTTGGAAAAAAAAATTTTTCAAAATTTTTGGAAAAAAAAATTTTCAAAATTTTTGGAAAAAAAAATTTTCAAAATTTTTGGAAAAAAAAATTTTCAAAATTTTTGGAAAAAAAAATTTTCAAAATTTTTGGAAAAAAAAATTTTCAAAATTTTTGGAAAAAAAAATTTTTCAAAATTTTTGGAAAAAAATTTTCAAAATTTTTGGAAAAAAAAATTTTCAAAGATTTTGGAAAAAAAATTTTTCAAAAATTTTTGAAAAAAAAAAATTTTCAAAATTTTTGGAAAAAAAATTTTCAAAAAAATTTTCAAAAATTTTTGGAAAAAAAATTTTTCAAAATTTTTGGAAAAAAAAATTTTTTCAAAATTTTTGGAAAAAAAAATTTTCAAAATTTTTGAAAAAAAATTTTCAAAATTTTGGAAAAAAAAATTTTTCAAAATTTTTGGAAAAAAAAATTTTTCAAAATTTTTGGAAAAAAAAATTTTTCAAAATTTTGGAAAAAAAAATTTTTCAAAATTTTGGAAAAAAAAAGTTTTCAAAATTTTTGGAAAAAAAAATTTTTCAAAATTTTTGGAAAAAAAAATTTTCAAAATTTTTGGAAAAAAAAATTTTCAAAATTTTTGGAAAAAAAATTTTTCAAAATTTTTGGAAAAAAAAATTTTTCAAAATTTTTGGAAAAAAAATTTTCAAAATTTTTGGAAAAAAAATTTTTCAAAATTTTTGGAAAAAAAAATTTTCAAAATTTTGGAAAAAAAATTTTCAAAATTTTTGGAAAAAAATTTTTCAAAATTTTTGGAAAAAAAAATTTTTCAAAATTTTTGAAAAAAATTTTCAAAATTTTGGAAAAAAAAATTTTAAAATTTTTGAAAAAAAAATTTTCAAAATTTTGGAAAAAAAAATTTTCAAAATTTTTGGAAAAAAAAATTTTCAAAATTTTTGGAAAAAAAAATTTTTCAAAAATTTTTGGAAAAAAAAATTTTCAAAATTTTGAAAAAAAAATTTTCAAAATTTTTGGAAAAAAAAATTTTCAAAAATTTTTGGAAAAAAAAATTTTTCAAAATTTTTGGAAAAAAAATTTTCAAAAATTTTTGGAAAAAAAAATTTTTCAAAATTTTTGGAAAAAAAAATTTTTCAAAATTTTTGGAAAAAAAAATTTTCAAAATTTTTGGAAAAAAAAATTTTTCAAAATTTTTGGAAAAAAAAATTTTTCAAAATTTTTGGAAAAAAAAATTTTTCAAAATTTTTGGAAAAAAATTTTCAAAATTTTTGGAAAAAAAAATTTTTCAAAATTTTGGAAAAAAATTTCAAAAAAAATTTTTCAAAAATTTTTGGAAAAAAAATTTTCAAAATTTTTGGAAAAAAAAATTTTCAAAATTTTTGGAAAAAAAAATTTTCAAAATTTTTGGAAAAAAAAATTTTCAAAATTTTTGGAAAAAAAATTTTTCAAAATTTTTGGAAAAAAAAATTTTTCAAAATTTTGGAAAAAAAAATTTTCAAAATTTTTGGAAAAAAAATTTTTCAAAATTTTTGGAAAAAAAAATTTTCAAAATTTTTGGAAAAAAAAATTTTTCAAAAATTTTTGGAAAAAAAATTTTCAAAATTTTGGAAAAAAAAATTTTTCAAAATTTTTGGAAAAAAAATTTTTCAAAATTTTTGGAAAAAAAAATTTTCAAAATTTTTGAAAAAAAAATTTTCAAAATTTTGGAAAAAAAAATTCAAAAAATTTTTCAAAAATTTTTGGAAAAAAAAATTTTCAAAATTTTTGGAAAAAAAAATTTTCAAAATTTTTGGAAAAAAAAATTTTCAAAATTTTTGGAAAAAAAAATTTTTCAAAATTTTGGAAAAAAAAATTTTCAAAAATTTTTGGAAAAAAAATTTTTCAAAATTTTTGGAAAAAAAAATTTTTCAAAATTTTTGGAAAAAAAAATTTTCAAAAATTTTTGGAAAAAAAAATTTTTCAAAATTTTTGGAAAAAAAAATTTTCAAAATTTTTGGAAAAAAAAATTTTCAAAATTTTTGGAAAAAAAAAATTTTCAAAAATTTTTGGAAAAAAAAATTTTTGGAAAAAAAAATTTTTCAAAATTTTGGAAAAAAAAATTTTCAAAATTTTTGGAAAAAAAAATTTTTCAAAATTTTTGGAAAAAAAAATTTTCAAAATTTTTGGAAAAAAAAATTTTTCAAAAATTTTGGAAAAAAAAATTTTTCAAAATTTTTGGAAAAAAAAATTTTCAAAATTTTTGGAAAAAAAAAATTTTCAAAATTTTTGGAAAAAAAAATTTTTCAAAATTTTTGGAAAAAAAATTTTTCAAAAATTTTGGAAAAAAAAATTTTTCAAAATTTTTGGAAAAAAAAATTTTTCAAAAATTTTTGGAAAAAAAAATTTTCAAAATTTTTGGAAAAAAAAAATTTTCAAAATTTTTGGAAAAAAAAAATTTTCAAAGATTTTGGAAAAAAATTTTTCAAATTTTTGGAACAAAATAAAAATTTTGGAAAAAAAATTTAAAATTTTTGAAAAAAAAATTTTCAAAATTTTTGGAAAAAAAAATTTTCAAAATTTTGGAAAAAAAATTTTTCAAAATTTTGGAAAAAAAAATTTTCAAAAATTTTGGAAAAAAAAAACTTTTCAAAATTTTTTGGAAAAAAAAAATTTTCAAAAAAAAAATTTTCAAAATTTTGGAAAAAAAATTTTCGAACCGACAGTAGGATACCCTTCTCCCAATTTTTAAAATCCGTTACAAACGTGTAACCACACTCATAATTTCAAACAGAAATTTTGCACAAATACTTCTACTACATATAGCTTTCTCGCTCACACTCACACAGCGACGCACGTTAAGAGTGACGTCGACGTCGGCGTCAACTACTGAAAGCAGCGCGCAGGCTGCTGCTCGTACATTTGTACTGAAAACGTTGACTTGAATAACTTCTGTGTTATTGGTCCGATCGGATTGTAATTTGGAGAATATGTTCATATGGCATTTAGCATTATACATACCAAAGCAGAACTTTATCTAAGTTTAATAGTTTGCTTAATAATCGTAAATTACCGATTTGCGGGGCGGTGGGCGTGGCATCAAACATTTAACATAAACTTCACCTGCCTATTATATATAGGAACCTCCATACCAAATTTGGTGTCTCTAGCTTTTTTAATAGCTGAGATCCCGTTGCCTCATACAGACGGACAGACGGACAGACGGACAGACAGACGGACATGTCTCAATCGACTCGGCTAGTGATCCTGAGCAAGAATATATATACTTTGTGGGGTCTGCCACGCCTCCTTATGCCTGTTACATACATTGCACAAAGTTAGTATACCCTTTTTTGACCATTTTCAATGGTCGAAGGGTATAAAAAATTTTCAAAATTTTGGAAAAAAAAATTTTTCAAAATTTTTGGAAAAAAAAATTTTTCAAAATTTTTGGAAAAAAAAATTTTTCAAAAATTTTTGGAAAAAAAAATTTTTCAAAATTTTTGGAAAAAAAAATTTTTCAAAAATTTTGGAAAAAAAAATTTCAAAATTTTTGGAAAAAAAAATTTTTCAAAATTTTTGGAAAAAAAATTTTCAAAATTTTTTGGAAAAAAAAATTTTCAAAATTTTTGGAAAAAAAAAATTTTCAAAATTTTTGGAAAAAAAACTTTTTCAAAAATTTTTTGGAAAAAAAATTTTTCAAAATTTTTGGAAAAAAAAATTTTTCAAAATTTTTGGAAAAAAAAATTTTCAAAATTTTTGGAAAAAAAATTTTCAAAATTTTTGGAAAAAAAAATTTTCAAAATTTTTGGAAAAAAAAATTTTTCAAAAATTTTTGGAAAAAAAAATTTTCAAAATTTTTGGAAAAAAAATTTTTCAAAATTTTTGGAAAAAAAAATTTTCAAAATTTTTGGAAAAAAAAATTTTTCAAAATTTTTGGAAAAAAAAATTTTCAAAAATTTTTGGAAAAAAAAATTTTTCAAAATTTTTGAAAAAAAAATTTTCAAAATTTTTGGAAAAAAATTTTTCAAAAATTTTTGGAAAAAAAAATTTTTCAAAATTTTTGGAAAAAAAATTTTCAAAATTTTTGGAAAAAAAAATTTTCAAAATTTTTGGAAAAAAAAATTTTCAAAATTTTTGGAAAAAAAAAATTTTCAAAATTTTTGGAAAAAAATTTTTCAAAATTTTTGGAAAAAAAAATTTTCAAAAATTTTTGGAAAAAAAAATTTTCAAAATTTTTGAAAAAAAAATTTTCAAAATTTTTGGAAAAAAAATTTTTCAAAAATTTTGGAAAAAAAAAATTTTCAAAAATTTTTGGAAAAAAAATTTTCAAAATTTTGGAAAAAAAAAATTTTCAAAATTTTTGGAAAAAAAAATTTTTGAAAATTTTTGGAAAAAAAAATTTTCAAAAAATTTTCAAAAATTCTTGGAAAAAAAATTTTTCAAAATTTTTGGAAAAAAAAATTTTCGAAAATTTTTGGAAAAAAAATATTTCAAAAATTTTTGGAAAAAAAAATTTTTCAAAATTTTTGGAAAAAAAAATTTTCAAAATTTTGGAAAAAAAAATTTTTCAAAATTTTTTGGAAAAAAAATTTTCAAAATTTTTGGAAAACAAAATTTTCAAAAATTTTGGAAAAAAAAAAATTTACAAAATTTTTGGAAAAAAAAAATTTTCAAAATATTTTGGAAAAAAAAAATTTTAAAAAATTTTTGGAAAAAAAATTTTTCAAAATTTTTGGAAAAAAAAATTTTCAAAAATTTTTGGAAAAAAAAATTTTTCAAAATTTTTGGAAAAAAATTTTTAAAATTTTGGAAAAAAAAATTTTCAAAAATTTTGGAAAAAAAATTTTCAAAATCTTTGGAAAAAAAAATTTTTCAAAATTTTTGGAAAAAAAAATTTTCAAAATTTTGGAAAAAAAAATTTTCAAAATTTTGGGAAAAAAAAAATTTTCAAAGATTTTTGAAAAAAAAGTTTTCAAAGAATTTTTGAAAAACAAACACCCTTCCAAGATTTTGGAAAAAAAAGTTTGTTAAAAGATTTTGGAAAAAATTTGCAAAATTTTGGAAAAAAAATTTTTCAAAATTTTTGGAAAAAAAAATTTAGAATTTTTATAAAAAAAAAATCTTGTCAAAAATTTTTACAAAAAAAAATTTTCAAAATTTTTGGAAAAAAAAATTTTCAAAATTTTGGGAAAAAAAAGGTTTTCAAAATTTTGGGAAAAGGACTACAATTTTGGAAAGTGACTTTCAGGACCTAGAAAATTTTTAAAAATTTTGAAAAGGATACCTCCAAAATTTTTGGAAAAAAATGTTATCAAAATTCTAGAGGTCCTGGTTACTTGAAAGTTTCAAGGTTACTGGAAAGAAGTTGCTCAAGGTCACTGAAGTTCGGAAGGTTAAAGTTACGTAAAAAAGGTTACTCAAGATGTTCTTGAGGAAAAAAGGTTACTTCAAGGATTGCAGATAAAGATTTTCAAGAATTTTTGGAGTGATTTAAGGTTACATGTAAAATTTTTCAAGGTTTTCTGAAACAAAAGATTTTCGAAAGTTACTGGAAAAAAAAAAAAATTTTTTTAAATTTTTGGAAAAAAGTTGGAAAAGAGTTGAAGGTCTTTGGAAAGAAAAAGTTTTCAAAAAGATGTTCGAGAGAAGGATTTCTCAAAATTTTTGAAAAGGGTTAAAAAGGGAATTTGCAAAGTTAAGTTTTTGGAAAAAGTCAAGATTTTGTCAAAAGGTTTCATTTACCGGAAAAAAAAAATTTCAAAGTTACCTGGAAAAAAGAAGTTTTCAAAATTTTTGGAAAAAAGAATTCCAAAATTTTTGGAAAAGGAAACTTTCAAAATGTTTGGAAGAAAAAATGTTACAAAGAGCTTTCGGAAAAAGAGATTGCATAATTTTTTTGAAAAGAAAGATTACTCAAAGTTCTGGAAAAAAGCACTAAAAAAATTTGAAAAGACTAGGTTTGACATCGAGGGAGTTTCAAAGGTTTCTGGAACCTAAAAAGGTTGGAAAAGATTGAATTGATAATAGGAAAATTTTCACAAGTTTTGGAAAAAAAAAATGTTCAAAGGAATTTTGGAAAAGATAAAGGAAATGAGGTGGACTCAAGATTTTTTATAAAAAAAAAGGACCACTCAAAAGGTTTTGAAAAAAAAGATTTACAAAGGTTTTGGAAAAAATTTACAAAAGTTATGAAAAAAGGCTTATAAAAGGTTACTGGAAAAAAAAATTATTCAAAGTTTTTGGAAAAAAAAATTTTCAAAAAGTTTTGGAAAAATTCTCATGAAATTATTTACAATCCTAAATTTATTAAAAGGAAAAGTTTTGAAGAGTTTTGGTCCTGGAAAAAAAAAGAGTTCAAGGTTCTCCGAAGAAAAGATTTTCAAGGTTCTCGGAAAAACAAATTGTTCAAGGGTACGGAAAAGATTTTCAATTAATTTTCAAAGGATTTTCGGAACAACAGATTTTTCAAAATTTTTGGAAAAAGAAAATTTTAAAGTTGTTGGAAAAGAAATTTTTCAAGGTTTTAGGAATAAAAAATTTTCAAATTTTAAACAAGAAAAGTTTCGAACGAAAAATTTTCAAGGTGGAAAAAAAAATTTTTCAAAATTTTTGGAAAAAAAAATTTTTCAAAATTACAGTAAAATCAAATTATCAAAATTTTGGCCTAAAAGTGGAAAAAGTTGCCAAAAAATTTCTGGAAAAAACAATGTTCAAAATTCTTGGATACAATAAAAAAAAAGTTTCCTAAATTACTGGAAAAAAAAATGTTCACAAAATTAATTGGAAAAAAAAAAAAAAGTTTACAGATTTTTGGAAAAAAAAATTCTCAAAAATTACCTTGAAAAAAAAAAATTTTCACAATTTTTAGGAAAAAAAAATTGGCAAAAATTTTTGTGAAAAAGAAAATTTTCAAAAAGTTTGGGAAAAAAAATAAAATTTGTGGAAAAAATGACCAATTTTGAACAAAGTTTTACCGAAAGGACAAGTTTTCAAAGATTTTTGGAAAAAAAGATTTTCAAGGTTTTGGAAAAAGATGAGTTCAAGATTTTCAAGATTTTTGGAAAAAGGCATTTACAAGGATTTTTGTGAAAAGAAATGTTACAAAATTTTTGGAACAAAGATTTACAGAAATTTTTGAAAAAAAAAGATTTTCAACGGATTACGGGAAAAAAAAATTTTCAAAATTTTGGAAAAAAAAAAATTTTCAAAATTTTGGAAAAAAAATTTTCAAGAGTTTACTGGACAAAAAAAAATTTTAAAATTTTAGGTAAAAAAAAATTTTTCAAAATTTAGAGTAAAAAAAGAAAAAAAAATTTTCAAAATTTTTGGAAAAAAAAATTATTCAAAAGTTTTGAAAAAAAAAAAAAATTTTCAAAATTTTGGGAAAACAAATTTTTCAAGATTGCTGGAAAAAAAGTTGAGCAATTTTCAAAATTTTTGGAAAAAAAAATTTTTCAAAAATTTTGAAAAAAAAAAAAAACTTACCAAGATTACTGGAAAAAAAATTTACAAAAGTTTTGGAAAAAAAAGTTATCAAGGTTAAGAAAAAGTTGGAAAAAAAATTGTGAAAAAATATAATTAGAAAAAAAAATTTTTTCAAAAGTTTCAGGAAAAAATTTTTTTCAAGTTTTGGAAAAAAGAAGAGAGCATCAATTTTAAAGGAAAAAAAAATTTTCAATGAATTACACGGAAAAAAATGTTTTCAAAAAAATTTTCAAGGATTTTGGAAAAAAAATTTTCAATGTTTTGGAAAAAAAAGGATTACTCAAAATTTTAGATGCAAAAAATTTTCAACAATTAATGGAAAAAAAAATTTTTCAAAATTTTGGAAAAAAAAAAATTTTCAAAAAATTTTCAAGTTTTTTGGAAAAAAAAAAATTTTCAAAATTTTTGGAAAAAAAAATTTTTCAAAAAAATTTTGGAAAAAAATATTTTTAAAATTTTTGGAAAAAAAAATTACTCAAGATTCCACAGAAAAAAGTTACAAAGTTACTAGAAAAAAAAAAGTTTACTGATTACTGGAAAAAAAAAAAAAAAATTTAGTGAAAAAAAGATTTAAATTTTGTAAGAATTATAATTACTGAAAGGGGAAAAGAGATTATAAATTTTGAAAAAAAAAAAAAAAATTCAAAAAGTTTTGAAAAAAAAAAAAATTTTCAACATGTTTGAAATTTTCTGGGCCACAGAAAAAAAAAAAAATTCAAGGTCTACAGGAAAAAAACATTACAAAATTTTTGGAAAAAATTTTCAAAGTTTTTGGAAGGCTCCTTTAAAACTTTGGGTTCAAAAAAATTACTGAAAAATTAAAATTTTTACAATTTTTTTAAAAAAAAATTTTCAAAACTTTTGGGAAGTGCACAAAATGTTTGGGCGTCCTAAAGTCTCTGAAAAAAAAATTTCTCAAAATCTTTGGAAAAAAATTTTTTCAGAGTTTTTTGGAAAAAAAAATTACCTAAAAGTTACGGAAAAAATTTTTTTCAAAAATTTTAGGAAAAAAAGAAATTTGGAAAAAAGTTTGGAAAAAAAATTCAAGATTTTTGTAAAAAAAAATTTTCTAAAAAAATTAAAATTTGTAAAAAAAAAAAAATTTTCAAAAATTTTTGGAAAAATGTTTTCAAAAATTTTAGGAAAAAAAATTTCACAAGTTTTGGAAAAAAAAAGTCTCAAAATTTTTGGAAAAAAAATTTTCAAAATTTTGTTTTGGAAAAAAAAATTTGCAAAATATTTGGAAAAAAAATTTTCAAAATTTTTGGAAAAAAGTTTTTCAAAAATTTTGGAAAAAAAATTTTTCAAAATTTTTGGAAAAAAAAATTTTTCAAAATTTTTGGAAAAAAAAATTTTCAAAAGGTTTTGGAAAAAAAAATTTTTCAAGAATTTTTGGAAAAAAAAATTTTCAAAATTTTTGGAAAAAAAAAGTTTTCAAAATTTTTGGAAAAAAAAATTTTTCAAAGGTTTTTGGAAAAAAATTTTCAAAATTTTTGGAAAAAAAGGTTTTCAAAATTTTTGGAAAAAAAAATTTTTCAAAAATTTTTGGAAAAAAAAGTTTTTCAAAAATTTTTGGAAAAAAAAATTTTTCAAAATTTTTGGAAAAAAAAATTTTTCAAAATTTTTGGAAAAAAGAATTTTCAAAATTTTGGAAAAAAAATAAAAAGTTTTCAAAGTTTTGGAAAAAAAGTTTTTCAAAAATTTTTGGAAAAAAAATTTTCAAAAGTTTTTGGAAAAAAAATTTTCAAGATTTTTGGAAAAAAGTTTTCAAAAATTTTTGGAAAAAAAAATTTTGAAAATTTTTGGAAAAAAAGTTTTCAAAATTTTTGGAAAAAAAGATTTTTCAAAATTTTGGGAAAAAAAATTTTTCAAAAATTTCTGGAAAAAAAAATTTTGGAAAAATTTTTAAGAAAAAAAAATTTTCAAAAATTTTTTTGGAAAAAAAAATTTTCAAAATTTTTGGAAAAAAAATTTTCAAAAATTTTTGGAAAAAAAATTTTTTCAAAATTTTTGGAAAAAAAAATTTTTCAAAATTTTTGGAAAAAAAAGTTGCAAAAATTTATTGGAAAAAAGATTTTTCAAAATTTTTGGAAAAAAAATTTTCAAAAATTTTTGAAAAAAAATTTTCAAAAATTTTTGGAAAAAAAAAATTTTCAAAATTTTTGGAAAAAAAAATTTTTCAAAAATTTTGGAAAAAAAAAATTTTCAAAGATTTTTGGAAAAAAAATTTTTCAAAATTTTTGGAAAAAAAATTTTTCAAAAATTTTGGAAAAAAAAATTTTCAAAATTTTTGGAAAAAAAAGATTTTCAAAATTTTTGGAAAAAAAATTTTTCAAAGATTTTTGGAAAAAAAGTTTTCAAAAGTTTTTGGAAAAAAAAATTTTCAAAATTTTTGGAAAAAAGATTTTTCAAAGTTTTTGGAAAAAAAGTTTTCAAAATTTTTGGAAAAAAAGTTTTTCAAAATTTTTGGAAAAAAAAATTTTTCAAAGATTTTTGGAAAAAAAAATTTTTCAAAATTTTTGGAAAAAAATTTTCAAAGATTTTTGGAAAAAAAAATTTTCAAAAATTTTGGAAAAAAAAATTTTTCAAAATTTTTGGAAAAAAAATTTTTCCAAAATTTTTGAAAAAAAAATTTTTCAAAAATTTTTGGAAAAAAAATTTTTCAAAATTTTGGAAAAAAAAGTTTTCAAAAATTTTGGAAAAAAAGATTTTCAAAAATTTTTGGAAAAAAAAATTTTCAAAAATTTTGGAAAAAATTTTTCAAAATTTTTGGAAAAAAAAATTTTTCAAAAATTTTGGAAAAAAAAATTTTTCAAAATTTTTGGAAAAAAAAGTTTTTCAAAAATTTTTGGAAAAAAAAATTTTCAAAATTTTTGGAAAAAAAAATTTTTCAAAATTTTTGGAAAAAAAAATTTTCAAAATTTTTGGAAAAAAAAATTTTCAAAATTTTTGGAAAAAAAGTTTTCAAAATTTTTGGAAAAAAAATTTTCAAAATTTTTGGAAAAAAAAATTTTCAAAATTTTTGGAAAAAAAATTTTCAAAATTTTTGGAAAAAAAAGTTTTTCAAAATTTTTGGAAAAAAAAATTTTCAAAATTTTTGGAAAAACAAAAAATTTTCAAAAATTTTTGAAAAAAAATTCAAAAAATTTTTCAAAATTTTGGAAAAAAAAATTTTCAAAATTTTTGGAAAAAAAAGTTTTTCAAAATTTTTGGAAAAAAAAATTTTCAAAGTTTTTGGAAAAAAAAATTTTTCAAATTTTTGGAAAAAAAGTTTTTCAAAATTTTTGGAAAAAAAAATTTTCAAAATTTTTGGAAAAAAAAATTTTCAAAATTTTTGGAAAAAAAAATTTTCAAAATTTTTGGAAAAAAAAATTTTCAAAATTTTTGGAAAAAAAAATTTTTCAAAATTTTGGAAAAAAAAATTTTCAAAATTTTGGAAAAAAAATTTTTCAAAATTTTGGAAAAAAAAATTTTCAAAATTTTGGAAAAAAAAATTTTTCAAAATTTTTGGAAAAAAAAATTTTTCAAAATTTTTGGAAAAAAAAATTTTTCAAAATTTTTGGAAAAAAAAATTTTCAAAAATTTTTGGAAAAAAAATTTTCAAAATTTTGGAAAAAAAAATTTTTCAAAAATTTTTGGAAAAAAAAATTTTCAAAATTTTTGGAAAAAAAAATTTTTCAAAATTTTTGGAAAAAAAAAAATTTTCAAAATTTTTGGAAAAAAAAATTTTCAAAATTTTTGGAAAAAAAAATTTTCAAAATTTTTGGAAAAAAAAATTTTTCAAAATTTTTGGAAAAAAAAATTTTTCAAAATTTTTGGAAAAAAAAATTTTCAAAATTTTTGGAAAAAAAATTTTCAAAATTTTTGGAAAAAAAATTTTCAAAAGTTTTGGAAAAAAAAATTTTTCAAAATTTTTGGAAAAAAAAATTTTCAAAATTTTTGGAAAAAAAAATTTTTCAAAAATTTTTGGAAAAAAAAATTTTCAAAATTTTTGGAAAAAAAAATTTTCAAAATTTTTGGAAAAAAAAATTTTTCAAAAATTTTTGGAAAAAAAAATTTTCAAAATTTTGGAAAAAAAAATTTTCAAAAATTTTTGGAAAAAAAAATTTTTCAAAATTTTGGAAAAAAAAATTTTCAAAATTTTTGGAAAAAAAAATTTTCAAAATTTTTGGAAAAAAAAATTTTCAAAATTTTTGGAAAAAAAAATTTTCAAAATTTTTGGAAAAAAAAATTTTCAAAAATTTTTGGAATTTAAAAAAAATTTTCAAAATTTTTGGAAAAAAAAATTTTTCAAAATTTTTGGAAAAAAAAATTTTCAAAATTTTTGGAAAAAAAAATTTTCAAAATTTTTGGAAAAAAAAATTTTTCAAAATTTTTGGAAAAAAAAATTTTCAAAAATTTTTGGAAAAAAAAATTTTCAAAATTTTTGGAAAAAAAAATTTTTCAAAATTTTGGAAAAAAAAATTTTCAAAATTTTTGGAAAAAAAAATTTTCAAAATTTTTGGAAAAAAAATTTTCAAAATTTTTGGAAAAAAAAATTTTCAAAATTTTTGGAAAAAAAAATTTTCAAAATTTTTGGAAAAAAAAATTTTCAAAATTTTTGGAAAAAAAAATTTTTCAAAAATTTTTGGAAAAAAAAATTTTCAAAATTTTTGGAAAAAAAAATTTTTCAAAAATTTTTGGAAAAAAAAATTTTCAAAATTTTTGGAAAAAAAAATTTTTCAAAATTTTTGGAAAAAAAAATTTTTCAAAAATTTTGGAAAAAAAAATTTTCAAAAATTTTTGGAAAAAAAAATTTTAAAAATTTTGGAAAAAAAAATTTTTCAAAATTTTTGGAAAAAAAAATTTTTCAAAATTTTTGGAAAAAAAAATTTTTCAAAAATTTTTGGAAAAAAAAATTTTCAAAATTTTTGGAAAAAAAAATTTTCAAAATTTTTGGAAAAAAAAATTTTCAAAATTTTTGGAAAAAAAAATTTTTCAAAATTTTGGAAAAAAAAATTTTTCAAAATTTTTGGAAAAAAAAATTTTTCAAAATTTTTGGAAAAAAAAATTTTCAAAATTTTTGGAAAAAAAAATTTTGAAAAAATTTTCAAAATTTTTGGAAAAAAAAATTTTCAAAATTTTTGGAAAAAAAAAATTTTCAAAATTTTTGGAAAAAAAAATTTTTCAAAAATTTTTGGAAAAAAAAATTTTTCAAAATTTTTGGAAAAAAAAATTTTTCAAAAATTTTTGGAAAAAAAAATTTTTCAAAATTTTTGGAAAAAAAAATTTTCAAAAATTTTTGGAAAAAAAAATTTTTCAAAATTTTTGGAAAAAAAAATTTTTCAAAATTTTTGGAAAAAAAAAATTTTCAAAATTTTTGGAAAAAAAAATTTTTCAAAAATTTTTGGAAAAAAAAATTTTCAAAATTTTTGGAAAAAAAAATTTTTCAAAAATTTTTGGAAAAAAAAATTTTTCAAAATTTTTGGAAAAAAAAATTTTTCAAAATTTTTGGAAAAAAAAATTTTCAAAATTTTTGGAAAAAAAAATTTTCAAAATTTTTGGAAAAAAAAATTTTTCAAAATTTTTGGAAAAAAAAATTTTTCAAAATTTTTGGAAAAAAAAATTTTTCAAAATTTTTGGAAAAAAAAATTTTCAAAATTTTTGGAAAAAAAAATTTTCAAAAATTTTTGGAAAAAAAAATTTTCAAAATTTTTGGAAAAAAAAATTTTCAAAATTTTTGGAAAAAAAATTTTTCAAAATTTTTGGAAAAAAAAATTTTTCAAAATTTTTGGAAAAAAAAATTTTCAAAATTTTTGGAAAAAAAAATTTTCAAAAATTTTTGGAAAAAAAAATTTTTCAAAATTTTTGGAAAAAAAAATTTTTCAAAAATTTTTGGAAAAAAAAATTTTTCAAATTTTTGAAAAAAAAATTTTTCAAAATTTTTGGAAAAAAAAATTTTCAAAATTTTTGGAAAAAAAAATTTTCAAAATTTTTGGAAAAAAAAATTTTTCAAAGATTTTGGAAAAAAAAATTTTTCAAAAATTTTTGGAAAAAAAAATTTTTCAAAAATTTTTGGAAAAAAAAATTTTTCAAAAATTTTTGGAAAAAAAAATTTTTCAAAATTTTTGGAAAAAAAAATTTTTTCAAAAATTTTTGGAAAAAAAAATTTTCAAAATTTTTGGAAAAAAAAATTTTCAAAATTTTTGGAAAAAAAAATTTTCAAAAATTTTTGGAAAAAAAAATTTTCAAAATTTTTGGAAAAAAAAATTTTCAAAATTTTTGGAAAAAAAAATTTTCAAAATTTTTGGAAAAAAAAATTTTCAAAATTTTTGGAAAAAAAAATTTTTCAAAATTTTTGGAAAAAAAAATTTTTCAAAATTTTTGGAAAAAAAAATTTTTCAAAATTTTTGGAAAAAAAAATTTTTCAAAATTTTTGGAAAAAAAAATTTTTCAAAATTTTTGGAAAAAAAAATTTTTCAAAATTTTTGGAAAAAAAAATTTTCAAAAATTTTTGGAAAAAAAAATTTTTCAAAATTTTTGGAAAAAAAAATTTTTCAAAAATTTTTGGAAAAAAAAATTTTTCAAAATTTTTGGAAAAAAAAATTTTTCAAAATTTTTGGAAAAAAAAATTTTTCAAAAATTTTTGGAAAAAAAAATTTCAAAATTTTGGAAAAAAAAATTTTCAAAATTTTTGGAAAAAAAATTTTCAAAATTTTTGGAAAAAAAAATTTTCAAAAATTTTTGGAAAAAAAAATTTTTCAAAATTTTTGGAAAAAAAAATTTTTCAAAAATTTTTGGAAAAAAAAATTTTTCAAAATTTTTGGAAAAAAAAATTTTTCAAAATTTTTGGAAAAAAAAATTTTTCAAAATTTTTGGAAAAAAAAATTTTTCAAAATTTTTGGAAAAAAAAATTTTTCAAAATTTTTGGAAAAAAAAATTTTTTCAAAATTTTTGGAAAAAAAAATTTTTCAAAAATTTTTGAAAAAAAAATTTTTCAAAATTTTTGGAAAAAAAATTTCAAAAAATTTTTCAAAATTTTTGGAAAAAAAAATTTTTCAAAATTTTTGGAAAAAAAAATTTTTCAAAAATTTTTGGAAAAAAAAATTTTCAAAATTTTGGAAAAAAAAATTTTTCAAAATTTTTGGAAAAAAAAATTTTCAAAATTTTTGGAAAAAAAAATTTTTCAAAATTTTGGAAAAAAAAATTTTCAAAATTTTTGGAAAAAAAAATTTTCAAAATTTTTGGAAAAAAAAATTTTCAAAATTTTTGGAAAAAAAAATTTTCAAAATTTTTGGAAAAAAAAATTTTTCAAAATTTTTGGAAAAAAAAATTTTCAAAATTTTTGGAAAAAAAAATTTTTCAAAATTTTTGGAAAAAAAAATTTTCAAAAATTTTTGGAAAAAAAAATTTTTCAAAATTTTTGGAAAAAAAAATTTTCAAAATTTTTGGAAAAAAAAATTTTTCAAAATTTTTGGAAAAAAAAATTTTCAAAAATTTTTGGAAAAAAAAATTTTTCAAAATTTTTGGAAAAAAAAATTTTTCAAAATTTTTGGAAAAAAAAATTTTTCAAAATTTTTGGAAAAAAAAATTTTTCAAAATTTTGGAAAAAAAAATTTTCAAAAATTTTTGGAAAAAAAAATTTTCAAAATTTTTGAAAAAAAAATTTCAAAATTTTGAAAAAATTTTGGAAAAAAATTCAAAATTTTTGGAAAAATTTTGGAAAAAAAAAAATTTTCAAAAAAAAAAAAAAAATTTCAAGAATTTAAAAAATTTTTTGGAAAAAAAAAAATTACAAAAGTTTGGAAAAAAAATTTTCAAAAAAAAAATTTTGGAAAAAAAATTAAAAAATTTTGGAAAAAAAAAAATTTTCAAAATACGGATTAAAAATTTTGGAAAAAATTTTCAAAATTTAAATTTTGGAAAAAAAAAAAAAATTTCAAAATTTTGGAAAAAAAAAATTTTCAAAATTTTGGAAAAAAAAAAAATTTTCAAAATTTTGGAAAAAAAAAAATTTTCAAATTTTTGGAAAAAAAAATTTTTCAAAAATTGTTGGAAAAAAAAATTTCAAAATTTTGGAAAAAAAATCAAAATTTTTGAAAAAAAAAAAAAAAAAAAAAAATTTTCAAAATTTTGGAAAAAAGTTATTTCAAAAAAAATTTTGGAAAAAAAATTTTCAAAAATTTTTGGAAAAAAAAAATTTTTCAAAAATTTTGGAAAAAAAAAAATTTTTAAAATTTTGGAAAAAAAATTTTCAAAAAAAAATCAAAAAAAAAATTTTTCAAAATTTTGGAAAAAAAAAAATTTTCAAAATTTTGGAAAAAAAATTTTCAAAATTTTGGAAAAAAAAAAAAAAAAAAAATTTTCAAAATTTTTGGAAAAAAAAATTTCAAAAAAAAAAATTTGAAAAAAAAAAATTTTCAAAAAAAAATGGAAAAAAAAAAAAATTTCAAAATTTTGGAAAAAAAAATTTTCAAAAATTTTGGAAAAAAAAATTTCAAAATTTTGGAAAAAAAATTCAAAATTTTGGAAAAAAAAATTTTCAAAATTTTGGAAAAAAAATTTTTGGAAAAAAAAAAAAATTTTCAAAATTTTGGAAAAAAAATTTTTAAAAATTTTGGAAAAAAAAATTTTCAAAAATTTTGGAAAAAAAAAAATTTCAAAATTTTGGAAAAAAAAAAATTTTCAAAATTTTGGAAAAAAAAATTTTCAAAAAATTTTCAAAAATTTTGGAAAAAAATTTTTTTCAAAAATTCAAAAATTTTGAAATGGAAAAAAAAATTTTCAAAATTTTTGGAAAAAAAAATTTTTCAAAATTTTTGGAAAAAAAAATTTTCAAAATTTTTGGAAAAAAAAATTTTTCAAAATTTTTGGAAAAAAAAATTTTTCAAAATTTTTGGAAAAAAAAATTTTTCAAAATTTTTGGAAAAAAAAATTTTTCAAAAATTTTTGGAAAAAAAAATTTTCAAAATTTTTGGAAAAAAAAATTTTTCAAAAATTTTAAAATTTTGGAAAAAAAAATTTTTCAAAAATTTTTGGAAAAAAAAATTTTTCAAAATTTTTGGAAAAAAAAATTTTCAAAAATTTTTGGAAAAAAAAATTTTCAAAATTTTTGGAAAAAAAAATTTTTAAAAATTTTCAAAAAAATTTTCAAAATTTTTGGAAAAAAAAATTTTCAAAATTTTTGGAAAAAAAAATTTTTCAAAATTTTTGGAAAAAAAAATTTTCAAAATTTTTGGAAAAAAAAATTTTCAAAATTTTTGGAAAAAAAAATTTTTCAAAATTTTTGGAAAAAAAAATTTTTCAAAATTTTTGGAAAAAAAAATTTTTCAAAATTTTTGGAAAAAAAAATTTTCAAAATTTTTGGAAAAAAAAATTTTTCAAAATTTTTGGAAAAAAAATTTTCAAAATTTTTGGAAAAAAAAATTTTCAAAATTTTTGGAAAAAAAAATTTTTCAAAATTTTTGGAAAAAAAAATTTTTCAAAATTTTTGGAAAAAAAAATTTTCAAAATTTTGGAAAAAAAAATTTTCAAAATTTTGGAAAAAAAAATTTTTCAAAATTTTTGGAAAAAAAAATTTTTCAAAAATTTTTGGAAAAAAAAATTTTTCAAAAATTTTTGGAAAAAAAAATTTTTCAAAAATTTTTGGAAAAAAAAATTTTTCAAAATTTTTGGAAAAAAAAATTTTCAAAAATTTTTGGAAAAAAAAATTTTCAAAAATTTTTGGAAAAAAAAATTTTCAAAATTTTTGGAAAAAAAAATTTTTCAAAAATTTTTGGAAAAAAAATTTTTCAAAAATTTTTGGAAAAAAAAATTTTCAAAATTTTTGGAAAAAAAAATTTTTCAAAATTTTTGGAAAAAAAAATTTTTCAAAAATTTTTGGAAAAAAAAATTTTTCAAAATTTTTGGAAAAAAAAATTTTTCAAAATTTTTGGAAAAAAAAATTTTTCAAAATTTTTGGAAAAAAAAATTTTTCAAAATTTTTGGAAAAAAAAATTTTCAAAATTTTTGGAAAAAAAAATTTTTCAAAAATTTTTGGAAAAAAAAATTTTCAAAATTTTTGGAAAAAAAAATTTTTTCAAAATTTTTGGAAAAAAAAATTTTTCAAAAATTTTTGGAAAAAAAAATTTTTCAAAATTTTTGGAAAAAAAATTTTCAAAATTTTTGGAAAAAAAAATTTTCAAAAATTTTTGGAAAAAAAATTTTTCAAAATTTTTGGAAAAAAAAATTTTTCAAAATTTTTGAAAAAAAATTTTTCAAAATTTTTGGAAAAAAATTATTTTGGAAAAAAAAAAAAATTTTTCAAAAATTTTGGAAAAAAAAAAATTTTCAAAATTTTGGAAAAAAGTTACAAATTTTTGGAAAAAAAATACGTTTTCAAAATTTTGAAAAAAAATTTTTGCAAATTTTTGGAAAAAAAAATTTTCAAAATTTTTGGGAAAAAAAAGATTTTCAAAATTTTCAAGGTGCAAAAAATTTCAAAATTTTTGTCGAGACTTTAAAAAAAAAAATTTTTCAAAAATTTTGAAAAAATTTGGTTTCAGGATTTCAAAAATTTTTGGGCTCAAAATTTTGGAAAAAAAAATTTTCAAAATTTTTGGAATTCAAAAAAATTTTTTCAAATTTTTGGAAAAAAAAATTTTGAAAAAAAATTTTCAAAATTTTTGGAAAAAAAAAGGTTTTCAAAGTTTTGAAAAAAAAATTTCAAAAATATTTGGAAAAAAAAATTTTCAAAATTTTGGAAAAAAAAATTTTCAAAAAAGGTTTCAAAATTTTGGAAAAAAAAATTTTCAAAATTTTTGGAAAAAAAAAAGTTACTGAAAATTTTGGAAAAAAAAATTTTCAAAATTTTGGAAAAAAATTTTGGAAAATGTTTCAAAATTTTGGAAAAAAAAAATTTTTCAAATTTTTGGAAAAAAAAATTTTTCAAAATTTTGGAAAAAAAAAAGTTTCAAAATTTTGGAAAAAAAAATTTTCAAAATTTTGGAAAAAAAAATTTTCAAAAATTTTTGGAAAAAAAAATTTCAAAAATTTTAAGGAAAAAAATTTTTAGGCTCAAATTTTTCAAAATTTTGGAAAAAAAAAAAAATTTTCAAAATTTTTGGAAAAAAAAAAAAATTTTCAAAAATTTTGGAAAAAAAAGTTTTCAAAATTTTGGAAAAAAAAATTTTCAAAAATTTTGGAAAAAAAAATTTTCAAAATTTTTGGAAAAAAATTTTTCAAATTTTGGAAAAAAAATTTTCAAAATTTTTTAAAAAAAATTTTCAAAATTTTGGAAAAAAAAAAATTTCAAAATTTTGGAAAAAAAAATTTTCAAAAAATTTTCAATAACTAAAAAATTTTCAAAGTCTTTAAAAAATTCAAAAATTTTCAAAATTTTTGGAAAAAAAAAAAATTAAAAATTTTGGAAAAAATTTTGGAAAAAAAATTTTCAAAATTTTGGAAAAAAAAATTTTCAAAATTTCAAAGGTTCTGGAAAAAAAAATTTTCAAAATTTTGGAAAAAAATTTTTCAAAATTTTTGAAAAAAAAATTTTCAAAATTTTGGGAAAAAAAATCAAAATTTTTAGGAAAAAAAATTTTCAAAATTTTGTAAAAAAAAATTTTCAAAATGTTTGAAAAAAAATTTTCAAAATTTTCAAAAAAGTTTCAAGGTTTCAAAAAATTTTCAAAATTTTGGAAAAAAATTTTTCAAAAAGTTTTGAATATCAAAAATTTTCAAAGTTTTGGAAAAAAAAATTTTCAAAATTTTGGAAAAAAAAATTTCAAAGTTACTGAAAAAAAAAATTTTCAAAATTTTGGAAAAAAAAATTTTCAAAATTTTGGAGAAAAAAAAATTTTCAAAATTTTGGAAAAAAATTTTTTAAATTTTTTGGAAAAAAATATTCAAAATTTTGGAAAAAAAAAATTTTCAAAAATTTGAAAAAAATTCAAAAAATTTTCAAAATTTTGGAAAAAAAAATTTTCAAAAAATTTTGGAAAAAAAAATTTTCAAAATTTTGGGAAAAAAAAAAAGTTTCAAAATTTTTGGAAAAAAAAATTTTCAAAATTTTTGGAAAAAAAAATTTTCAAAATTTTGGAAAAAAAAATTTTCAAAATTTTTGAAAAAAAAATTTTCAAAAATTTTTGGAAAAAAAATGTTTTCAAAATTTTTGGAAAAAAAAATTTTTCAAAAATTTTTGGAAAAAAAAATTTTCAAAATTTTGGAAAAAAAAATTTTCAAAATTTTTGGAAAAAAAAATTTTCAAAATTTTGGAAAAAAAATTTTCAAAAAAATTTCAGGAAAAAAAGTCCTTCAAAATTTTCAAATTTTTGGAAAAAAAAATTTTCAAAATTTTGGAAAAAAAAAAATTTTCTAAAATTTTTGGAAAAAAAAATTTTCAAAAATTTTTGGAAACAAAAAAATTTTCAAAATTTTTGGAAAAAAATTTTTAAAGATTTTGGAAAAAATTTTTCAAAAATTTTGGAAAAAAAAATTTTCAAAATTTTGGAAAAAAAAATTTTCAAAATTTTGGAAAAAAAAATTTTCAAAATGTTTGGAAAAAAATATTCAAAATTTTGGAAAAAAAATTTCAAAAAATTTTCAAAAAATTTTCAAAATTTTTGGAAAAAAAAATTTTCAAAATTTTGGAAAAAAAAAAAAATTTTCAAAATTTTGGAAAAAAAAAAATTTTTTAAAATTTTTGGAAAAAAAAAAATTTTCAAAAATTTTGAAAAAAAAATTTCAAAAATTTTGGAAAAAAAAATTTTCAAAATTTTTGGAAAAAAATTTTCAAAATTTTTGGAAAAAAAAATTTTCAAAAAATTTTTGGAAAAAAAAATTTTTCAAAATTTTTGGAAAAAAATATTTCAAATTTTTGAAAAAAAAAATTTTCAAAATTTTGAAAAAAAAAAATTTTTCAAAAATTTTGGAAAAAAAAATTTCAAAATTTTGGAAAAAAAGAATTTTCAAAATTTTGGAAAAAAAAAATTCAAATATCAAAAACTAAAAATTTTCGGATTTAAAAAAAATTCAAAAATTTTCAAAATTTTTGGAAAAAAAAATTTTCAAAATTTTTGGAAAAAAAAAAATTTCAAAATTTTGGAAAAAAAAAAGAATTTTTCAAAAATTTTGGAAAAAAAAAAAATTTCAAAATTTTTGGAACAAAAAAATTTTGGAAAAAAAAAATTTAAAATTTTTGTAAAAAAAAATTTTCAAAATTTTTGGAAAAAAAAATTTCAAAATGTTTGGAAAAAAAAATTTTCAAAAAATTTTGAAAAAAAAAAATTTTTGGAAAAAAAAACTTTTAAAATTTTTGGAAAAAAAAATTTTCAAAAATTTTGGAAAAAAAAAAAAATTTATAAAATTTTTGGAAAAAAAAAAGTTTTCAAAAATTTTGGAAAAAAAAAAATTTTCAAAATTTTTGAAAAAAAAATTTTCAAAAAAAAAAAAGATTTCAAAAATTTTTGGAAAAAAAAATTTTCAAAATTTTGGAAAAAAAATTTTCAAAAATTTTGGAAAAAAAATTTTTAAAAATTTTGGAAAAAAATTTCAAGGAAAAAAATTTTTCAAAATTTTTGAAAAAAATAAAATTTTGGAAAAAAAAATTTTTCAAAATTTTGGAAAAAAAATTTTTCAAAATTTTGGAAAAAAAAATTTTCAAAAGATTTTGGAAAAAAAAATTTTCAAAAGATGAAAAAAAAATCAAAATTTTGGAAAAAAAAATTTTTCAAAAAAAAAAAAAAAAATTTTCAAAAAAATTTTGGAAAAAAAAATTCAAAATTTTGGAAAAAAAAATTTCAAAATTTTGGAAAAAAAAAAATTTTCAAAATTTTGGAAAAAAAAAAAAAAAAAAAATTCAAAAATTTTTGAAAAAAAAAATTTTTCAAAATTTTGGAAAAAAAAATTTTCAAAATTTTGGAAAAAAAAAAATTTTTGGAAAAAAAAATTTTCAAAATTTTTGGAAAAAAAAATTTTCAAAATTTTGGAAAAATTTTTAAAATTTTGGAAAAAAACAAAATTTTGGAAAAAAAAATTTTCAAAATTTTGGAAAAAAAAATTTCAAAATTTTGGAAAAAAAAAAATTTTTTTGAAAAAAAAAAAAAAAAAAAAAAAAAATTTTTTGGGAAAAAAAAAAAATTTCAAAAATTTTGGAAAAAAAATTTTTCAAAATTTTGAAAAAAAAAAATTTTCAAAAATTTTGGAAAAAAAAATTTTCAAAATTTTGGAAAAAAAAATTTTCAAAATTTTTGGAAAAAAAAATTTTGGAAAAAAAAAAAAAAAAAAAATTTCAAAATTTTTGGAAAAAAAAATTTTCAAAATTTTGGAAAAAAAAATTTTCAAAATTTTTGGAAAAAAAAATTTTGGAAAAAAAAAAATTTTCAAAATTTTTAAAAAAAAAATTTTCAAAATTTTGGAAAAAAAAAATTTCAAAAATTTTGAAAAAAAAAATTTTCAAAATTTTGGAAAAAAATAAAATTTTTTGAAAAAAAAAAAAATTTTCAAAATTTTTGAAAAAAAAAAAATTTCAAAATTTTGGAAAAAAAAATTTTCAAAAAAAAAAAAAAAATTTTCAAAATTTTGAAAAAAAAAAAAAATTTTCAAAAAAAATTTTTCAAAAAAAAAAAAAAAATTTCAAAATTTTGGAAAAAAAAAAATTTCAAAAAATTTTGAAAAAAAAGATTTTCAAAAATTTTGGAAAAAAAAATTTTCAAAAAAAATTTTCAAAAAAAAAAAATTTTCAAAAATTTTGGAAAAAAAAAAAAAAATTTTCAAAAATTTTGGAAAAAAAAATTTTTCAAAATTTTGGAAAAAAAAATTTTCAAAATTTTTGGAAAAAAAAATTTTCAAAATTTTGGAAAAAAAAAAATTTTCAAAAATTTTTGGAAAAAAAAATTTTCAAAATTTTGGAAAAAAAAAATTTTTCAAAAAAAAAAAATTTTGGAAAAAAAAAAAAATTCAAAATTTTGAAAAAAAAATTTTCAAAAATTTTGGAAAAAAAAAAACAAAATTTTGGAAAAAAAAAAAAAAATTTTCAAAAATTTTGGAAAAAAAAATAAAATTTTCAAAAAAAAAAAAAATTTTTCAAAAAAAAAAAAAAATTTTCAAAAAATTTTTTCAAAATTTTGGAAAAAAAAAAAAATTTTTCAAAATTTTGGAAAAAAAAATTTTCAAAATTTTGGAAAAAAAAAAAAATTTCAAAATTTTGGAAAAAAAAATTTTCAAAATTTTTGGAAAAAAAAAATTTTTCAAAATTTTTGGAAAAAAAAATTTTCAAAATTTTGGAAAAAAAATAAAATTTTTGGAAAAAAAAATTTCAAAAAAAAAATTTTCAAAATTTTTGGAAAAAAAATTTTCAAAAAAAAAAAATTTTCAAAATTTTGGAAAAAAAAAATTTTCAAAAATTTTGAAAAAAAAAATTTTCAAAATTTTTGGAAAAAAAAAAAAATTTTCAAAAAAAAAAATTTTTGAAAAAAAAAAAAAAAAAAAAAAAAAAAATTTGGAAAAAAAATTTTCAAAAAAAAAAATTTTCAAAATTTTGGAAAAAAAAATTTTCAAAATTTTGGAAAAAAAAATTTTCAAAAAAAAAAAAAAAATTTTTTAAAATTTTTGAAAAAAAAATTTTTCAAAATTTTGGAAAAAAAAAAATTTTTCAAATTTTTGGAAAAAAAAAATTTTCAAAATTTTCAAAAAATTTGGAAAAAAAAAAAAATTTCAAAAAATTTTTCAAAAAAAAAATCAAAATTTTTGAAAAAAAATTTTTCAAAATTTTTTGGAAAAAAAATTTTCAAAATTTTTGAAAAAAAAAAATTTTTTTTCAAAATTTTGGAAAAAAAAAAATTTCAAAATTTTGGAAAAAAAAAAATTTTTTGGAAAAAAAATTTCAAAAAAAAAAAAAAAACAAAATTTTGGAAAAAAAAAAATTTTCAAAATTTTGGAAAAAAAATTTTCAAAATTTTGGAAAAAAAAAATTTTCAAAATTTTTTGGAAAAAAAATTTTCAAAATTTTTGGAAAAAAAAATTTTCAAAATTTTTGGAAAAAAAAAATTCAAAATTTTGGAAAAAAAAAAATTTTCAAAATTTTGAAAAAAAAAATTTTCAAAAAAAATTTCAAAAAAAAAAAAAATTTTCAAAATTTTGGAAAAAAAAAATTTTGGAAAAAAAAAAATTTTTGAAAAAAAAAAAAAATTTCAAAATTTTTGAAAAAAAAAAATTTTCAAAATTTTGGAAAAAAAAATTTTCAAATTTTTGGAAAAAAAAAATTTCAAAATTTTGGAAAAAAAATTTTCAAAAATTTGGAAAAAAATCAAAATTTTGGAAAAAAAAAAAAAAATTTTCAAAATTTTTGAAAAAAAAATTTTCAAAATTTTTGGAAAAAAAAATTTTCAAAATTTTGGAAAAAAAAAAAATTTCAAAAAAAAAAAAAAAAAAAAAAAAAAAAAATTCAAAAATTTTGAAAAAAAAAAAAAAATTTTCAAAATTTTTGGGGAAAAAAATTTTCAAAATTTTTGGAAAAAAAAATCAAAATTTTGGAAAAAAAAATTTTTGGAAAAAAAAAAATTTTCAAAATTTTGGAAAAAAAAATTTTTCAAAATTTTGGAAAAAAAAAAATTTTCAAAATTTTTGGAAAAAAAAAAATTTTCAAAATTTTGGAAAAAAAAAAAATTCAAAATTTTGGAAAAAAAAATTTTCAAAAATTTTGGAAAAAAAAATTTTCAAAATTTTGGAAAAAAAAAAATTTTCAAAATTTTGAAAAAAAAAAATTTCAAAATTTTTGAAAAAAAAAAAAATTTTTTTTTTTCAAAATTTTGAAAAAAATTTTCAAAAAAAAAAAAAAAAAAAAAAAATTTTCAAAATTTTTGGAAAAAAAAAAAAAAAAAAAAATTTGGAAAAAAAAAAATTTTCAAAATTTTGGAAAAAAAAAGTTTCAAATTTTTGGAAAAAAAAAAAATTTTCAAAAATTTTGGAAAAAAAAAAAATTTTCAAAATTTTGGGAAAAAAAAATTTTCAAAATTTTGAAAAAAAAATTTTTCAAAATTTTGGAAAAAAAAAAATTTTCAAAATTTTTGAAAAAAAAAAATTTTTTCAAAATTTTGGAAAAAAAAAAAAAAAAATTTTCAAAAAAAAAAAAAAAATTTTCAAAATTTTGGAAAAAAAAATTTTCAAAATTTTGGAAAAAAAATCAAAATTTTTGAAAAAAATTTTCAAAATTTTGAAAAAAAAAAAAAATTTTTTAAAAATTTTGAAAAAAAAATCAAAATTTTGGAAAAAAAAAATTTTCAAAAATTTTTGAAAAAAAAATTTTCAAAATTTTGGAAAAAAAATTTTCAAAATTTTTGAAAAAAAATTTTTTCAAAAATTTTGGAAAAAAATAAAATTTTGAAAAAAAAAATTTTCAAAATTTTGGAAAAAAAAATTTTTCAAAAAATTTTTGAAAAAAAATTTTTTCAAAATTTTGGAAAAAAAAAAAAAATTTTCAAAAATTTTGGAAAAAAAAAATTTTCAAAATTTTGGAAAAAAAAAAAAATTTTTCAAAAATTTTTTAAAAAAAAAAAATTTTTCAAAATTTTTGAAAAAAAAAAAAAAATTTTCAAAAAAATTTTTTGAAAAAAAACAAATTTTGGAAAAAAAATTTTCAAAATTTTTGGAAAAAAAAAATTTCAAAATTTTGGAAAAAAAAATTTTGAAAAAAAAAATTTTCAAAATTTTTGGAAAAAAAAATTTTTTCAAATTTTTGGAAAAAAAAATTTTTCAAAAATTTTGGAAAAAAAATTTTTCAAATTTTTGCAAAATTTTCAAAATTTTGGAAAAAAATTTTCAAAATTTTTGGAAAAAAAATTTTCAAAATTTTGGAAAAAAAAATTTTTCAAAAATTTTGGAAAAAAAAAATTTCAAAATTTTTGGAAAAAAAAATTTTTCAAAATTTTGGAAAAAAAAAATTTTGAAAAAAAATTTTCAAAATTTTGAAAAAAAAAATTTTCAAAATTTTGGAAAAAAAAAAAAAATTTTTGGAAAAAAAATTTTCAAAATTTTTGCAAAAATTTTCAAAATTTTTGAAAAAAAAATTTTCAAAATTTTGGAAAAAAATTTTTTGAAAAAAAAAAAAAAATTTTTTTTTTCAAAAAAAAATTTTGGAAAAAAAAAAAAAAAAAAATTTTCAAAAATTTTGGAAAAAAAAAATTTTCAAAATTTTGGAAAAAAAAAATTTTGGAAAAAAAAAATTTTCAAAATTTTGGAAAAAAATTTTTCAAAATTTTGGAAAAAAAAAATTTTCAAAATTTTGGAAAAAAAAAATTTTTGAAAAAAAATTTTCAAAATTTTGGAAAAAAAATTTTCAAAATTTTGGAAAAAAAATTTTTCAAAAAAAATTTTTCAAAAATTTTGGAAAAAAAATTTTTTCAAAAAAAAAAAAATTTTCAAAAATTTTGGAAAAAAAATTTTCAAAATTTTGGAAAAAAAAATTTTTCAAAATTTTGGAAAAAAAAAATTTTCAAAATTTTTGGAAAAAAAAATTTTTCAAAATTTTTGGGAAAAAAAAATTTTCAAAATTTTGGAAAAAAAAGTTTTTTAAAATTTTGGAAAAAAAAAACAAAATTTTTCAAAAAAAAAAATTTTCAAAATTTTGAAAAAAAAAAAAAAAAAAATTGAAAATTTTTGGAAAAAAATTTTTTGAAAATTTTTGGAAAAAAAAAAATTTTTCAAAATTTTGGAAAAAAAAAAATTTTCAAAATTTTTGGAAAAAAAAAATAAAATTTTGGAAAAAAATTTTTTCAAAAATTTTTGAAAAAAAAATTTTCAAAATTTTGGAAAAAAAAATTTTCAAAATTTTTGGAAAAAAAAAAATTTTTATTTTGGAAAAAAAATTTTCAAAATTTTGAAAAAAAAAAAAAGTTTTGGAAAAAAAAAAATTTTTTCAAAAAAAAAAAAAAATTTTTGAAAAAAAATTTTCAAAAATTTTGAAAAAAAAAAATTTTTTAAAAAAAAATTTTCAAAAATTTTGAAAAAAAAAATTTTCAAAATTTTTGGAAAAAAAAAAATTTTCAAAATTTTTGGAAAAAAAAATTTTCAAAAATTTTGGAAAAAAAAATTTTCAAAATTTTTTGGAAAAAAAAAATTTTCAAAAAAATTTTCAAAAAAAAAATTTTCAAAATTTTGGAAAAAAATTTTCAAAAAAAAAAAAAAATTTTTTTCAAAATTTTGGAAAAAAAAAATTTTCAAAATTTTGGAAAAAAAAATTTTCAAAATTTTTGGAAAAAAAAAAAAATTTTCAAAAATTTTGGAAAAAAAATTTTCAAAATTTTGAAAAAAAATTTTTCAAAAAAAAAAAAAAAAAAAATTTCAAAAATTTTGGAAAAAAAAATTTTCAAATTTTTGAAAAAAAAAATTTTAAAAATTTTGGAAAAAAAAATAAAAATTTTGGAAAAAAAAATTTTTCAAATTTTTTGGAAAAAATTTTTCAAAATTTTTGGAAAAAAAATTTTCAAAAAATTTTTGGAAAAAAAAAAATTTTCAAAATTTTTTGGAAAAAAATAAAATTTTTGGAAAAAAAAAATTTTTCAAAATTTTGGAAAAAAATTTTTTTTTTTGGAAAAAAAAATTTTTTTTCAAAAATTTTCAAAATTTTGAAAAAATTTTCAAAAAAAAAAAAAAAAAAAATTTTGGAAAAAAAAAATTTTTCAAAATTTTTGGAAAAAAAAAAAAAATTTTTCAAAAATTTTGGAAAAAAAATTTTTCAAAATTTTTTGGAAAAAAAATTTTCAAAATTTTTTGGAAAAAAAAATTTTCAAAAAAAAAAAAAAAAATTTTCAAAATTTTGGAAAAAAATTTTTTCAAATTTTGGAAAAAAAAATTTAAAATTTTTGAAAAAAAAAAAAAAATTTTTATTTTGAAAAAAAATTTTCAAAATTTTTTGGAAAAAAAAAATTTCAAATTTTGGAAAAAAAAAATTTTCAAAATTTTGGAAAAAAAATTTTTCAAAATTTTTGGAAAAAAAAAAATTTTCAAAATTTTGGAAAAAAAATTTTTCAAAATTTTGGAAAAAAAAAATTTTCAAAATTTTGGAAAAAAAAAAATTTTCAAAAAAAAAGGATTTAAAAAAAAAAATTTTCAAAATTTTTGGAAAAAAATTTTCAAAATTTTTGAAAAAAAAAAATTTTGGAAAAAAAAATTTTCAAAATTTTTGCAAAAATTTTTTAAAATTTTGGAAAAAAAGGTTTTCAAAATTTTTGAAAAAAAGGTTTTCAAAATTTTGGAAAAAAAAATTCAAAATTTTGGAAAAAAAATTTTTCAAAGATTTTGGAAAAAAATTTTTCAAAGTTTTTTGGAAAAAAAAAAAAAAATTTTTTCAAAATTTTGGAAAAAAAAATAAAAAAAATTTTGGAAAAAAAATTTTCAAAATTTTGGAAAAAAAAAAAAATTTTGGAAAAAAAAAAATTTTCAAAATTTTTTGGAAAAAAAATTTTCAAAATTTTGGAAAAAAAAATTTTCAAATTTTTGGAAAAAAAAAAAAAAAAAAAATTTCAAAATTTTGGCAAAAAATTTTCAAAATTTTGGAAAAAAAAATTTCAAAATTTTTGGGAAAAAAAAAAATTTCAAAATTTTGGAAAAAAAAATTTTCAAAATTTTTGAAAAAAAAATTTTCAAAATTTTGGGAAAAAAAAATTTTCAAAATTTTGGAAAAAAAAATTTTTCAAAATTTTGGAAAAAAAATTTCAAAATTTTTGGAAAAAAAAATTTTCAAATTTTGGAAAAAAAATAAAATTTTGAAAAAAAAATTTTCAAAATTTTGGAAAAAAAAATTTTCAAAATTTTGGAAAAAAAAATTTTCAAAATTTTTGAAAAAAAAAAATTTTCAAAATTTTTGGAAAAAAAAAAAATTTTTTTTGTTTTTGGAAAAAAAATTTTCAAAATTTTGGAAAAAAAAAATTTTTTCAAAAAAAAAAATTTTCAAAATTTTTTTGAAAAAAAAAATTTTCAAAATTTTTGAAAAAAAATTTTCAAAATTTTTGAAAAAAAACAAAATTTTCAAAATTTTGGAAAAAAAAAAAAAAATTTTGAAAAAAAAAATTTTTCAAAATTTTTTGGAAAAAAAAATTTTCAAAATTTTGGAAAAAAAAAAATTTTCAAATTTTTGAAAAAAAAACAAAATTTTGGAAAAAAAAATTTTTCAAAATTTTTGGAAAAAAAAATTTTTCAAAAATTTTCAAATTTTGGAAAAAAATTTTCGAAAATTTTGAAAAAAAAAATTTTGAAAAAAAAAATTTTCAAATTTTTGAAAAAAAAATTTTCAAAATTTTGGAAAAAAAAGTTAAAAATTTTGAAAAAAAAATTTTCAAAATTTTGGAAAAAAAAATTTTCAAAATTTTGGAAAAAAAAATTTCAAAATTTTTGGAAAAAAAATTTTCAAAATTTTGGAAAAAAAAATTTTCAAAATTTTGGAAAAAAATTTTCAAAAAAAAATTTTGGAAAAAAAAAAATTTAAAAAAAAATTTCAAAATTTTGGAAAAAAAAAAATTTTCAAAAATTTTCAAAGTTTTTGGAAAAAAAATTTTCAAAATTTTTGGAAAAAAAAAAATTTTCAAAGATTTTGGAAAAAAAAAATTTCAAAATTTTGGAAAAAAAAAAAATTTTCAAATTTTGGAAAAAAAAATTTTCAAAATTTTTGGAAAAAAAAAAATTCAAAAATTTTTGGAAAAAAAGTTTTCAAAATTTTGGAAAAAAAAAAAATTTTCAAAAAAAATTTTGGAAAAAAATTTTGGAAAAAAAAAAAATTTTCAAAATTTTTGGAAAAAAAAAATTTTTAAAAAAAATTTTGGAAAAAAAAATTTTCAAAATTTTGGAAAAAAAAAAATTTTCAAAATTTTGGAAAAAAAAATTTTCAAAATTTTGGAAAAAAAAAAGTTTTCAAAATTTTGAAAAAAAAATTTTCAAAATTTTGGAAAAAATTTTATTTGGAAAAATTTTCAAATTTTGGAAAAAAAAATTTTCAAAATTTTTGGAAAAAAATTTTTTCAAAAAATTTTGAAAAAAAATTAAAATTTTGGAAAAAAAAAAAAAAAATTGAAAAATTTTCAAAATTTTGGAAAAAAATTAAATCTAAATTTTTGAAAAAAAAATTTTCAAAGAAAAAAAAATAAATTTTGGAAAAAAAATTTTATTTTTTAAAAAAATTTTCAAAATTTTTGGAAAAAAAATTTTCAAAATTTTGGAAAAAAAAAATTTCAAAATTTTGAAAAAAAAAAAATTTTCAAAATTTTGAAAAAATTTTTGAAAAAAAAGATTTTCAAAATTTTTGGAAAAAAAAATTTTTCAAAATTTTTGAAAAAAAAAAGTAAAAATTTTGGAAAAAAAAAATTTTTCAAAATTTTTGGAAAAAAAAAAATTTTCAAAATTTTTGGAAAAAAAAACAAATTTTTGGAAAAAAAATTTTCAAAATTTTGGAAAAAAAAAATTTTCAAAATTTTGGAAAAAAAAATTTTCAAAATTTTTTGGAAAAAAAAATTTTCAAAATTTTGGAAAAAAAATTTTTTCAAAATTTTGGAAAAAAAAATAAGATTTTGGAAAAAAATAAAAAATTTTCAAATTTTTGAAAAAAAGTTTTCAAAATTGGAAAAAAAAAAAATTTTTGAAAAAAAAATTTTCAAAATTTTGGAAAAAAAATTTTTCAAAATTTTTTTCAAATTTTGGAAAAAATTTTCAAAATTTTGGAAAAAAGTTTTCAAAATTTTGGAAAAAAATATAAAAAAAATTTTTTGGAAAAAAAAAATTTTTGAAAAAAAAAGATTTTCAAAATTTTGGAAAAAAGTTTTCAAAATTTTGGAAAAAAAATTCAAAATTTTGGAAAAAAAGTTTTCAAAATTTTGGAAAAAAAAATTTCAAAAAATTTTGGAAAAAAAAAAATTTTCAAAAAAAAAAATTTTTCAAAATTTTGGAAAAAAAAGTTTTTTAAAAATTTTGGAAAAAAAAGTTTTCAAAATTTTGGAAAAAAAGTTTTCAAAATTTTGGAAAAAAAAATTTAAAATAAAAAAATTTTAAAATTTTTGGAAAAAAAAAAATTTCAAAATTTTGGAAAAAAAAAATTTTTTTTTTCAAAAAAAAAAAAATTTCAAAATTTTTTTGGAAAAAAAAAAAATTTTGGAAAAAAAATTTTCAAAATTTTTGAAAAAAAAAATTTTCAAAATTTTGGAAAAAAAAAATTTTCAAAATTTTGGAAAAAAAAATTTTTTCAAAATTTTTTCAAAAAAAAAAAAATTTTGGAAAAATAAAAATTTTCAAAAAAAATTTTTGGAAAAAAGATTTTCAAGAATAGTTGGAAAAAAAAAGATTTTCAAAATTTTGGAAAAAAAAATTTTCAAAATTTTTTGGAAAAAAAATTTTTCAAAATTTTGGAAAAAAAATTTTCAAAAATTTTGGAAAAAAAGGTTTTCAAAAATTTTTGGAAAAAAAGTTTTTCAAAATTTTTTGGAAAAAAAAAAATTTTTCAAAATTTTTTGGAAAAAAAAAAATTTTCAAAAATAGTTTAAAAAAAAAAATAATTTTGGAAAAAAAATTATAAAAAACTATTTAAGTAAAAAAATTTTCAAAATTTTGGAAAAAAAAACTAAAAATTTTGGAAAAAAAGTTTTCAAAATTTTGGAAAAAAAGTTTTCAAAATTTTGGAAAAAAATTTTCAAAATTTTGGAAAAAAAATTTTCAAAATTTTGGAAAAAAAAAATCAAAATTTTGGAAAAAAAGGATTTTCAAAATTTTTGGAAAAAAAAAAAAAAATTTTCAAAATTTTGGAAAAAAAAATTTTCAAAATTTTTGGAAAAAAAAGTTTTCAAAATTTTTGGAAAAAAAATTTTCAAAATTTTGGAAAAAAAAAATTTTTTTTATTTTTTTGAACAAAGTTTTCAAAATTTTGGAAAAAAAATTTTCAAAATTTTTGAAAAAAAGAATTTTCAAAATTTTGGAAAAAATAAAGATTTTTAGGTCAATAAAAAAAAATTCAAAGATTTTTGGAAAAAAAAAATTTTCAAGATTTTTGGAAAAAAAAGATTTTTCAAAATTTTGGAAAAAAAAATTTTCAAAATTTTGGAAAAAAATTTTCAAAAATTTTGGAAAAAAAATTTTTCAAAATTTTTGGAAAAAAAAAAAATTTTGGAAATTTTCGAAAAAAATTTTCAAAATTTTTGGAAAAAAAAATTTCAAAATTTTGGAAAAAAAAAAATTTTCAAAATTTTGGAAAAAAATCAAAATTTTGGAAAAAAAAAAAAAAAAAATTTTGGAAAAAAAAGGATTTTCAAGGTTTTGGAAAAAAGGGTTTTCAAATTTTTGGAAAAAAATTTTCAAGATTTTTGGAAAAAAAATTTTTCAAGTAAAATTAAAAAATTTTCGAGAAAAAAGATTTTCAAAATTTTGGAAAAAAAAAAATTTTGGAAAAAAAAATTAAAAAGTTTTGGAAAAAAAAATTTTCAAAATTTTTGGAAAAAAATAATTTTCAAAAATTTTTTTTTGTATAAAAAAGAGATTTTTTCAAAATTTTGGAAAAATTCTTTGGAAAAAAATTTTTCAAAATTTTGGAAAAAAAAGTTTTCAAAATTTTGGAAAAAAAATTTCAAAATTTTGGAAAAAGTTTAAAAGGGATATATCAAAATTTTGAAAAAAAAAAAAATTAAAATTTTGGAAAAAAATCATAATAAATTTTTGAAAAAAAATATATAAAAAAAAAAGAAAAATTTTGGAAAGAAATAGTTTCAAAATTTTGGAAAAAAGCATAATTTTTAAAAAATGAAAAAAATTTTCAAAATTTTGGAAAAAAAAATAGAATTTTTGGAAAAAAAAATTTTCAAAATTTTGGAAAAAAAAATTTTCAAAATTTTTGGAAAAAAAAATTTTTCAAAATTTTGGAAAAAAAATTTCAAATTTCAAAAATTTTGGAAAAAAAAAATTTTTCAAAATTTTTGGAAAAAAAGAGTTTTTCAAAATTTTGGAAAAAAAGTTTTTCAAAATTTTGGAAAAAAAAAAATTTTCAAATTTTTGGAAAAAAATTTTCAAAATTTTGGAAAAAAAAATTTTTGAAAAAATTTTAAAAAAAAAAATTCAAAATTTTGTAAAAAAAAAATTTTAAAAAAAAAAGGATTTTGGAAAAAAAAAATTTTCAAAAGTTTTGGAAAAAAAAATTCCAAAATTTTTGGAAAAAAAATTTTTGAAAAAAAAAAATTTTCAATTGGGAAAAATTTTTCAAAAATTTTTGGAAAAAAAAACAAACTTTTATTGAAAAAAATTTATTCAAAAATTTTGAAAAAAAAGTTTCAAAGTTTTTAAAAAAAAAGTTTTCAAAATTATGGAAAAAAAAATATTCAAAATTTTGAAAAAAAGTCCCAAATTCCCTGGAAAAATTTTCAAAATAAAAAAAATTTCAAATTTTTTGAAAAAAAAGATTTTCAAAATTTTTGAAAAAAAAAAGTTTTTCAAAATTTTGGAAAAAAAAATTCAAAATTTTAGAAAAAAAAAATTTTCAAAATTTTGAAAAAAATTTTCAAAAATTTTGGAAAAAAAAAGTCTCAAATTTTGGAAAAAAAAATTTTCAAAATTTTGGAAAAAAATTTCAAATTTTCAAAAAGGTTTAAAAAAAAACCATTCAAAATTTTTGGAAAAAAAAAGTCTAAAGATTTTAGAAAAAAAGAGATTACTGGAAAATTTTCAAGTTT
Source organism: Zaprionus tsacasi (assembly GCA_018904105.1). Taxonomy (NCBI): domain Eukaryota; kingdom Metazoa; phylum Arthropoda; class Insecta; order Diptera; family Drosophilidae; genus Zaprionus; species Zaprionus tsacasi. The sequence goes on along the minus strand of JAEIFR010000102.1, from coordinate 5,468 downwards.
GAAAAAAAAAGTTTCAAAAGTTTTGGAAAAAAAATTTTTCAAAATTTTTGGGAAAAAAATTTTCAAGAGTTTTTGAAAAAAAAAAAGTTATAAGGACTTTTGGAAAAAAAAAAATCTCAAGGATTCTGGAAAAGTTGGGAAAAAAAGTCCTGATTTGGTAAAAAAATATTTTCAAATTTTTGGAAAAATTTTCAAAAGATCTGGAAAAGAACTTACTGAAAAAAATTTTAAATGTAAAAAAAAGAAAATTTTGGATACAAAAATTTGGACAAATTCAAATTTTGTATCTTCAAAATTGTGGAAAAAAAAATTTTCAAAATTTTGAACAAAAGAAAATTTTTGGAAAAATTCAATGAAGAAAAAAAATTTTAAATTGACTGGAAAAAAAATTTTCCGGAATTTTTGGACAAAACTTTTCAAAATTTTTGGAAAAAAAAATTTTCAAAATGTTTGGAAAAAAAACTTTAAATTTTGGAAAAAAAGTTTGGAAAAATTTCAAAAATTTTTCAAAATTTTTGGAAAAAAAAAATTTTCAAAATTTTGAAAAAAAAAAATTTTTAAAATTTTTGGAAAAAAAAACACAAATTTTGGAAAAAAAATAAAATTTTTCAAATAAAAAATTTAATCTGAAAAAAAAATTTTCCAAGATTTTGGAAAAAAAAAACTTTTCAAAATTTTTGGAAAAAAAAAAATTTTCAAAAATTTTTGGAAAAAAAAGTTTTCACAAATTTTGGAAAAAAAAATTTTCAAAAAATTATGGGAAAAAAAAGTTTTCCAAAATTTTTGGAAAAAAAATTTTCAAAGTTTTGAAAAAAACCAAATTTTCAAAACTAAAGTTTAAACTGGAAAAAGAAATTTTCAAAAGTTTTAAAAAAAAATTTAAAATTTTGAAAAAAAGGTCTCAAAGGAATTTTGGAAGAAAACTTTTTCAAAATTTTTGGAAAAAAGGATTTTTTTAAATTTTTGGAAAAAAAAAAATTCTGGAAAAAAGGGATTTTGGAAAAAAAACTTTTTTAAAGATTTTTGAAAAAAATTTTCAAGTTACTGGAAAAAAAATGATTCAAATTTTTGGAAAAAAAATTTTCAAAAAATTCAAATCTTCAAGATTTTCAAAATCTTTAGGAAAAAAAAATTACTAAGGTCTTGAAAAAAAAGTTACTAAGATTTTGTTTTTGATCCCCAAAATTCTTTGAAAAAAAAAAAAAAATTTTCAAAATTTTGAAAAAAAAAAATTCTGGATAAAAAAAGTTATAACTTTTTGTAAAAAAGAATTTTCAAGGTTTTTGGAAAAAAAAAACTTTTTAAAATTTTGGAAAAAAAAAATTTTCAAAATTTTGGAAAAAAAATTTTCATGATTTTTGAAAAAAAAAAGTTGAGATTTTTGAAATTAAAGGTTAAAAAAAAAAAAGATTTTAAGATTTTTGGAAAAATAATCGTCAAAGTTCTCTGAAAAAAGGTTATAAAAAATTTTCAAATAACTAAAATTTTGGACAGTTTTAATTTTGGAAAAAAAAAAATTTTAAAAGTCTGGGAAAAAAAAAGTTTTGAAAATTACAGGAAAAAAAAAATAATCAAGACACTTGGAAAAAAAAAAAAAATTTTCAAAATTTTGGTTTTGTTAAATTACAGGAAAAAAAAATTCAAGGTTACTGAAAAGTGTGGGTTACAAGGAAAAAAATTACCTTTCGAACTTTTTTGAACTTACTCAACATTTGAAAGGATTTCAAGATTTTGGGGAAAAGGAAAATTACTAAGGAATTTTGGAAAAAAGGGGTTTTCAAAATTACTAGAAAAACAGGATCTCAAGGTCTCTGGAAAAATTAAATTACGTAAAAAATTAAGTGTTTGAAAAAAATTTTCAAAATTTTTGGAAAAATAGTTTACTAAGATTTTTTGAAAAAAAAATTTCCAAAGTTATGGGAAAAAACAGTTTTTTCAAGATTTTTGGAAAAAAAAATTTTCAAATTTTTTGGAAAAAAAAAATTTTCAAAATTTTTTGAAAAAAATTTTTCAAAATTTTGGTAAAAACAAAAAATTTTCAAAGAAACTTTGAAAATTTTCAAATTTTGAAAAATTTTTCAAAGATTTTGGAAAAAAAATTCTCAAATTTTGAATAAAAAAGTTTTTAAATTTTGAAAAAAATTTTTTCAAGATTTTTGGAGAAAAAAATTTTCAAAATTTTGGAAAAAATTTTTCAAAGTTTTTGGAAAAAAAGGTTTTCAAGACCACAGACAAAATAAAATTTTGGAAAAAAAATTTTTAAAATTTTTGTAAAAAAAATTTTCAAAATTTTTTTTTAAAAAAGTTTTCAAAATTTTTGAAAAATTTTTTAAAATTTCTGGAAAAAAAAATTTTTCAAAATTTTTGGAAAAAAAACTTTTTTAAATTTTTGGAAAAAAAAAGTTTTTCAAAAAAAGTTTTGGAAAAAAAATTTTCAAAATTTTTGGAAAAATTTTCAAAATTTTTGATAAAAAAAATTTTTCACCAAAAATGGAAAAAAGACAATTTTTTTAAAATTTTTTGAAAAAAAAAATTTTCAATATTGTTTTTAAGAAAAAAATTTCAAAAATTTTGGAAAAAATGTTCAAAATTTTTTGAAAAAAAAGTTACTCAAAACTTCTTTTTTTTAAAATTTTAAAAATTTTTGGAAAAAAAAATTTTAGAAATTTTTGGAAAAAAAATTTTTTAAAATTTTTGAAAAAAAAAAAAATTTTTTTTAAATTTTTAGGAAAAAAAATTTTTCAACAATTTTTGGAAAAAGGTTTAAATTTTTTGTAAAAATAATTTTTCAAAATTTTTGGAAAAAAAAAATTTTTTTTTATAGTTACACAATAAAGATTTTCAAAGGTTACTGGAAAAAAAAAACTTTAAAGATTTTTGGAAAAAAATTTTTCAAGAGTTTTTGAAAAAAAAAAATTTTCAAAATGTTTGGAAAAAAAAAATTGCTAAGGTTACCTCGGAAAAAAAGTTTTTCAAGATTTTTGGAAAAAAAATTTTCAAAATTTTTTGAAAAAAAAAAATTTTCAAAATTTTGGAAAAAAAAAAAGTCTCAAAGTTTAATGAAAAAAAAATTTTTAAAATTTTTGGAAAAAAAATATTTTCAAGGGTTTTGAAGAAAACTTTTTAAAATTTTTTGAAAAAAAAGTTTTCAAACATTTTGAAAAAAAATTTTGGAAGATTACTAGGAAAAAAAAATTTTCAAAATTTTGGAAAAAATTTTTACAAAATTGATGAGAAAAAAAAATTTTTAAGGTTTTGGAAAAAAAATGTTCAAAAGATTTTGGAAAAAAAAATTTCTAAATTTCTTTAATAACAAAATTCTCAAGACTTTTTTAAAAATAAAAGAATTTAAAAAAAAATTTTGGAAAAATAAGTTAAGCCAAGTTTTTGGAAAAAAAAATTTTCAAAATTTTGGAAAAAAATTTTTCAAGATTTTTGGAAAAAAAAGTGTTTCCAAAATTTTTGGAACAAATCTCAAAAATTTTGGAGCACATTTAAAATTTTTGTAAAAAAAATTTTACAAAACTTTTTGGAAAAAAATGTTTTAAATTTTTGGAAAAAAAATTTCAAAAGTTTTGGAAAAAAGTTTCAAAATTTTGAAAAAAGACCACAAGATAAAAAAATTTTTAATAATTTTTGTAAAAAAAAATTTTTCAAAATTTTTGGAAAAAAATTTTCAAAAGTTTTTGGAAAAAAAAAAAAATTTCAACAAATTTTTGGAAAAAAAAATTTTCAAATTTTTGAAAAATTTTTCAAAATTTTTGAAAAAAAAAAATTTTCAAAATTTTTGAAAAAAAAATTTTCAAAATGTTCGGAAAAAAAATTTTTCAAGGTTACGAAATTTTCTAAGATAAAATGTTTTAAAAATTTTGTAAAGTTACACTTTCAAAATTTTAGATAAAATTTTTAAAATTTTTGGAAAAAAAGTTTTTCAAAATTACTGGAAAAAAATTCAAAATTTTGGGCTTTTTTGCAAAATTTTGGAAAAAGGAAATCTCAAAGTTTTGGAAAAAAAATTTTTCAAAAATTCTGGAAAAAATATTTTCAAATTTTTTGAAAAAAAAATGTCTAAAAAATTTTTGTAAAAAAAAAGTTTTCAAAATTTTGGAAAAAAAAATTTTCAAAATTTTTGGAAAAAAAATTTTTTAAAATTATTGGAAAAAAAAAAAAGGTTTTTTTAAATTTTGGAAAAAAAAAAATTTTCAAAATTTAGGCAATTTTTTTTTCAAAAGATTTTGGAAAAATGTTTCAAAATTTTGGAACAAATAAATTTTGGAAAAAAGATAATTACGTAAAGTCCTAAGATTACCGAAAAAAAAAAAGTTTCAAGGTTTTTGGAAAAAAAAAGTCCCTCACTGGAGATTTTTGAAAAAAAAGTGCAAGTTTTGGAAAAAAATTTTTTTTAAATTTTTAGGAAAAAAAAAAATTTTTTTAAATTTTTGGAAAAAAAAGTTACCTAAGAATTTTGGAAAAAAAAATTTTTCAAAAGATTTTTGGGAAAAACAATTTTTCAAAATTTTTAGACAAAATAAGATTTTGAAATTAAAATTTTGTAAAAAAAATTTCAAAGATGTTCTGAAAAAAAAATTTTCAAAATTTTTGGAAAAAAAAATTTTTCAAAATTTTGGAAAAAAAAAAATTTTCAAAATTTTTGGAAAAAAAAAAAAAAGTCTAAATTTTTGGAAAAAAAAATTTTTCAAAATTTTTGGAAAAAAATTTTTCAAAACTTACTGGAAAAAAAAATTTTCAAATTACAGGAAAAAAATTATCAAAATTTTTGAAAAAAAAAATTACATTTAATTCTGGAATACAGGAAAAAAATTTCTCAAAATTCTGGGCATTTCAAATTTTGAAACAAAATTTCAGATTACAGACAAATTTCAAAATTTTGGGAAAAAAAATTTTTCAAAATTTTGGAAAAAAAAAATTTCAAAAATTTTGGAAAAAAAAAATTTTCAAGATTTTTGGAAAAAAAAATGATTGTGCAAAATTTTTGAAAAAAAAATTTTTCAAAATTTTGGAAAAACATTTTCAAGAAGTCTCAATATTCAAATTTTCAAGACTTTTTAAAAAAAAATTCAAAATTTTGAAAGATTTTGGAAAAAAAAAAATTTTCAAAAATTTTGGAAAAAAAATTTGCAAAGATTTACTGGAAAAAAAATTTTCAAAATTTTGGAAAAAAATATTTTTCAAAGTTTTTGGAAAAAAAATGTTTTCAAATTTTATAAGTCACAAAATTTTTGGAAAAAAAACAATTTTCAAAATTTTGGAAAAAAAATTATCAAAAATTTTGGAATATAAATTTTTTAAAAATTTTTTGAAAAAAGGATTACTCAAAAATTTTGGAAAAAAAAATTTTCAAAATTTTTGGAAAAAAAAATTTTCAAAATTTTTGGAAAAAAAAATTTTCAAAATTTTTGGGAAAAAAAAAAGGTCAAATTTTTGTAAAAAAAAATTTTCAAAATTTT